>JAVTVJ010002826.1:0-34599 GCA_034509425.1 Eopsaltria australis | reverse complement strand
TCAAGAAAGTGGGGGGCAGAGTTCTCTTTCTCAGAGAAAAGGGACACTTTTTGTGTCCCGGCCCTAAGGCACTGTTGTCCCGGATGCCACTTGAAATACTGCACGGATCAAGATCCTTTCCAGACACAGGCTGCCATCAACTAGAACTCTGGCTGCATTTGTAGGGCTAAATGCCTCCTAAAAACTGGCATCATGGATCTGGGGGACTGCGTTTTCTTTCACATGAAAAGTGCCATCATTTGTATCGAAGGCCACGTGTCTGTGAGCTGACAACCGCTTGCTGAAATTCCGCAAGGATCAAGATTCCTCGCAGACCCAAGCTGCCAGCGACAAGGACCCTGGCTGCCTTTGCAGGGCCAAAACCCTCCTCCAAACTGACATCAAGTAAGTGGGGGGCAGAGTTCTCTTTCTCAGATGAAAGGGACACGTTTTGTGTCCCGGCCCGAAGGCACTCTGCTCCCTGCTGCTTCCTGAAATTCCGTATGGATCAAGATCCTTCCCAGACCCAAGCTGCCATCAACTAGAACTCTGGCTGCAATTGTAGGGCTAAATGCCTCCTAAAAACTAGCATCATGGATATGGGGGACTGAGTTTTCTTTCACATGGAAAAGCGCCATTGTTTGTATCGAAAGCCTCTATGGGCGGACTTTACTGGCGCATGCTGAAAACTCGGCATGGATTAAGATTCCTTGCAGCAGACCCAAGCTGGGCACTGACAAGGAACCCTGGCTGCCTCTCAGGCCAAAAACCCTCCTCCAAACTGCATCAAGAAAACTGGGGGCAGAGTTCTCTTTCTCAGAGAAAAAGGGACACTTTTTGTGTCCCGGCCCTAAGGCACCTGGGCTCTCTGCTGCCTCCTGAAATTCCGTATGGATCAAGATTCCTCGAAGACCCAAGCTGCCACCCACAAGGACCCTGGCTGCCTTTGCGGGGCCAAAACCCTCCTCCAAACTGACATCAAGAAACTGGGGGGCAGAGTTCTCTTTCCCAGAGAAAAGGGACACTTTTTGTGTCCCCGCCCTAGGGCACTGTGCTCCCTGCTGCCTCCAGAAATTCCGTATGGATCAAGATTCCTCGAAGACCCAACTGCCACCGACAAGGACCCTGGCTGCCCTTGCAGGGCCAAAACCCTCCTCCAAACTGACATCAAGAAAGTGGGCGGCTGAGTTCTCTTTCTCAGAGAAAAGGGACACTTTTTGTGTCCCGGCCCGAAGGCACTGTGCTCCAGGACGCCACCTGAAATTCCATATAGATCAAGATTATTCGCTGACGCAAGCTGCCATCAACCAGGACTCTGGTTGCATTTGTAGGGTTAAAACCCTCCATCAAATCGACATCATGAATCTGGGGGCTAAAGTTTTCTTTGACGTGGAAAAGTGCTATCATTTCTATCGTAGGCACCATGTCTAGGAGTCGACAGCCGCCTCTTCAAATTCCGCATGGAGCAAGATCCCTCACAGACCCAAGCTGCCACCGACAAGGACCCTGGCTGCCCTTGCAGGGCCAAAACCCTCCTAAAAACTGACATCAAGAAACTGGTGGGCAGAGTTCTCTTTCTCAGAGAAAAAGGACACTTTTTGTGTCCCGGCTCTAAGGCACTCTGCTCCCGGATGCCTCTTGATATACCACACGGATCAAGATCCTTTCCAGACACTGGCTGCCATCAACCAGGACTCTGGCTGCAATTGTAGGGCTAAATGCCTCCTAAGAACTCACATCAAGAAACTGGTGGGCAGAGTTCTCTTTCTCAGAGAAAAGGGACACTTTTTGTGTCCCGGCCCTAAGGCACTCTGCTCCCGGATGCCACTTGAAATACAGCACGGATCAAGATCCTTTCCAGACACAGGCTGCCATCAACTAGAACTCTGGCTGCAATTGTAGGGCTAAATGCCTCCTTAAAACTGGCATCATGGATCTGGGGGACAGAGTTTTCTTTCACATGAAAAGCGCCATCATTTGTATCAAAGGCCCCATGTCTGTGAGCTGACAACCGCTTGCTGAAATTCCGCAAGGATCAAGATTCCTCGCAGACCCAAGCTGCCAGCGACAAGGACCCTGGCTGCCTTTGCAGGGCCAAAACCCTCCTCCAAACTGACATCAAGAAAGTGGGGGGCAGAGTTCTCTTTCTCAGAGAAAAGGGACACATTTTGTGTCCCGGCCCTAAGGCACGTTTCTCCCGGATGCCTCCTGAATTCCGTATGGATCTAGATCCTTCCCAGACCCAAGCTGCCATCAACTAGAACTCTGGCTGCAATTGTAGGGCTAAATGCCTCCTAAAAACTGGCATCATGGATCTGGGGGACTGAGTTTTCTTTCACATGGAAAAGCGCCATTGTTTGTATCGAAAGCCTCGTATGGGGGATTTTACTGTCGCATGCTGAAACTCGGCATGGATTAAGATTCCTTGCAGACCCAAGCTGCCACCGACAAGGACCCTGGCTGCCCTTGCAGGGCCAAAACCCTCTTCCAAACTGACATCAAGAAACTGGGGGTCAGAGTTCTCTTTCTCAGAGGAAAAGGGACACTTTTTGTGTCCCGGCCCGAAGGCACTGTGCTCTCTGCTGCCTCCTGAAATTCCGTATGGATCAAGATTCCTCGCAGACCCAACTGCCACCGACAAGGACCCTGGCTGCCTTTGCGGGCCAAAACCCTCCTCCAAACTGACATCAAGAAAGTGTGGGGCAGAGTTCTCTTTCTCAGAGAAAAGGGACACTTTTTGTGTCCCGGCCCTAAGGCACTGTGCTCCAGGACGCCACCTGAAATTCCATATAGATCAAGATTATTCGTTGACGCAAGCTGCCATCAACCAGGACTCTGGTTGCATTTGTAGGGCTAAAACCCTCCATCAAATTGACATCATGAATATGGGGGCTAAAGTTTTCTTTCACGCGGTAAAGTGCCATCATTTCTATCGTAGGCACCATGTCTAGGAGTCGACAGCCGCCTCTTCAAATTCCGCATGGAGCAATATCCCTCACAGACCCAAGCTGCCACCGAGAAGGACCCTGGCTGCCCTTGCAGGGCCAAAACCCTCCTCCAAACTGAGATCAAGAAACTGGGGGGCAGAGTTCTTATTCTCAGAGGAAAGGGACACTTTTTGTGTCAAAGGCCCTAAGGCCCTGTGCTCCCGGAGGCCACTTGAAATACCGCATGGGGCAAGATCCTTTCCAGACACAGGCTGCCATCAACTAGAACTCTGGCTGCAATTGTAGGGCTAAATGCCTCCTAAAAACTGGCATCATGCATCTGGGGGACTGAGTTTTCTTTCACATAGAAATGCGCCATTGTTTGCATCGAAGGCCACATATCTGGGAGTTGACTGCCTCATGCTGAAAGTCCGCAAGGATTAAGATTCCTCGCAGACCCAAGCTGCAACCAAAAAGGACACTGACTGCCCTTGCAGGGCCAAAACCCTCCTCCAAACTGACATCAAGAAACTGGGGGGCAGAGTTCTCTTTCCCAGAGAAAAGGGACATTTTTTGTGTCACGGCCCGAAGGCACTTTGCTCTTGGATGCCTCCTGAAATTCCGCATGGATTAAGATTCCTCGCAGACCCAAGCTGCCACCGACAAGGACCCTGGCTGCCCTTGCAGGGCCAAAACCCTCCTCCAAACTGACATCAAGAAAGTGGGGGGCAGAGTTCTCTTTCTCAGAGAAAAGGGACACTTTTTGTGTCCCGGTCCGAAGGCACTGTGCTACCTGCTGCCCCTTCAAATTCCGTATGGATCAAGATTCCTCGCACACCCAAGCTGCCACCGACAAGGACCCTGGCTGCCTTTGCAGGGCCAAAACCCTCCTCTAAACTGACATCAAGTAAATGGGGGGCAGAGTTCTCTTTCTCAGAGAAAAGGGACACTTTTTGTGTCCCGGCCCTAAGGCACTGTGCTCCCTGCTTCCTCCTGAAATTCCGTATGGATCAAGATTCTTCCCAGACCCAAGCTGCCATCAACTAGAACTCTGGCTGCAATTATAGGGCTAAATGCCTCCTAAAAACTGGCATCATGCATCTGGGGGACTGAGTTTTCTTTCACGCGGAAAAACGCCATTGTTTGTATCGAAGGCCACACATCGGGGACTTTACTGTCGCATGCTGAAATTCGGCATGCATTAAGATCCCTTGCAGACCCAAGCTGACACCAACAAGGACCCTGGCTGTCCTTGCAGGTCCAAAACCCTCCTCCAAACTGACATCAAGAAACTGGGGGGCAGTGTCCTCTTTCTCAGAGAAAAGGGACACTTTTTGTGTCCCAGCCCTAAGGCACTGTGCTCCCTGCTGCCTCCTGAAATTTCGTATGGATCAAGAGTCCTCGCAGACCCAAGGTGCCACCGACAAGGACCCTGGCTTCCCTTGCAGGGCCAAAACCCTCCTCCAAACTGACATCAAGAAACTGGGGGGCAGAGTTCTCTTTCTCAGAGGAAAGGGACACTTTTTGTGTCCTGCCCTAAGGCACTGTGCTCCCGGACGCCTCTCTAAATTCTGCATGGAGCGAGATTCCTCGCAGACCCAAGCTGCCACCGACAAGGACCGTGGCTCCCCTTGCAGGGCCAAATCCCTCCTCCAAACTGACATCAAGAAACTGGGCGGCTGAGTTCTCTTTCTCAGAGAAAAGGGACACATTTTGTGTCCCGGCCCTAAGGCACTGTGCTCCCTGACGCCACCTGAAATGCCGAACGGATCAAGATCCTTTCCAGACACAGGCTGCCATCAACCAGGACTCTGGCTGCAATTGTAGGGCTAAATGCCTCCTAAAAACTGGCATCATAGATCTGGGAGACTGAGTTTTCTTTCACGCGGAAACGCGCCATTGTTTGTATCGAAGGCCCTATGTCTGTGAGTTGACAGCCGCCTGCTGAAATTCCGCATGGATTAAGATTCCTCGCAGACCCAAGCTGCCACCAAGAAGGACCCTGGCTGCCCTTGCAGAGCCAAAACCCTCCTCCAAACTGACATCAAGAAACTGGGGGGCAGAGTTCTCTTTCTCAGAGAAAAGGGACACTTTTTGTGTCCTGGCCCTAAGGCACTGTGCTCCCGGACGCCACCTGAAATTCCGTATGGATCAAGACCCTTCCCAGACCCAAGCTGCCATCAACTAGAACTCTGGCTGCAATTGTAGGGCTAAATGCCTCCTAAAAACTGACACCAAGAAACTGGTGGGCAGAGTTCTCTTTCTCAGAGAAAAAGGACACTTTTTGTGTCCCGGCCCTAAGGCACTCTGCTCCCGGATGCCACTTGAAATACAGCACGGATCAAGATCCTTTCCAGACACAGGCTGCCATCAACTGGAACTCTGGCTGCAATTGTAGGGCTAAATGCCTCCTTAAAACTGGCATCATGGATCTGGGGGACTGCGTTTTCTTTCACATGAAAAGCGCCATCATTTGTATCGAAGGCCCTATGTCTGTGAGCTGACAACCGCTTGCTGAAATTCCGCAAGGATCAAGATTCCTCGCAGACCCAAGCTGCCAGCGACAAGGACCCTGGCTGCCCTTGCAGGGCCAAAACCCTCCTCCAAACTGACATCAAGTAAGTGGGGGGCAGAGTTCTCTTTCTCAGAGAAAAGGGACACTTTTTGTGTCCCGGCCCTAAGGCACGTTTCTCCCAGATGCCTCCTGAAATTCCGTATGCATCAAGATCCTTCCCAGACCCAAGCTGCCATCAACTAGAACTCTGGCTGCAATTGTAGGTATAAATGCCTCCTAAAAACTGGCATCATGGATTTGGGAGACTGAGTTTTCTTTCACGTGGAAAAGTGCCATAATTTGTATCGTAGGCCCCATGTCAGGGAGTCGACATCCGCGTCATCAAATTCCGCATGGAGCAAGATTCCTCGAAGACCCAAGCTACCACCGAGAAGGACTCTGGCTGCCCTTGCAGGGCCATAACCCTCCTCCAAACTGACATCAAGAAACTGGGGGACAGAGTTCTCTTTCTCAGAGAAAAGGGACACTTTTTGTGTCCCGGCCCTAAGGCACTGTGCTCCCTGCTGCCTCTTTAAATTCGGTATGGATCAAGATTCCTCGCAGACCCAAGCTGCCACCGATAAGGACCCTGGCTGCCCTTGCAGGGCCAAACCCTCCTCCAAACTGACATCAAGTAAATGGGGGGCAGAGTTCTCTTTCTCAGAGAAAAGGGACACTTTTTGTGTCCCGGCCCTAAGGCACTGTGCTACCTGCTTCCTCCTGAAATTCCTTTTGTATCAAGATTCTTCCCAGACCCAAGCTGCCATCAACTAGAACTCTGGCTGCAATTATAGGGCTAAATGCCTCCTAAAAACTGGCATCATGCATCTGGGGGACTGAGTTTTCTTTCACATGGAAAAGCGCCATTGTTTGTATCGAAGGCCACATATCGGGGACTTTACTGTCGCATGCTGAAACTCGGCATGGATTAAGATTCCTCGCAGACCCAAGCTGCCACCGACAAGGACCCTGGCTGCCCTTGCAGGGCCAAAACCCTCCTCCAAACTGACATCAAGAAACTGGGGGGCAGTGTCCTCTTTCTCAGAGAAAAGGGACACTTTTTGTGTCCCGGCCCTAAGGCACTGTGCTCCCTGCCGCCTCTTCAAATTCCGCATGGAGCAAGATCCCTCGCAGACCCAAGCTGCCACCGACAAGGACCGTGGCTCCCCTTGCAGGGCCAAAACCCTCCTCCAAACTGACATCAAGAAACTGGGCGGCTGAGTTCTCTTTCTGAGAGAAAAGGGACACTTTTTGTGTCCGGCCCTAAGGCACTGTGCTCCAGGACGCCACCTGAAATTCCATATAGATCAAGATTATTCGCTGACGCAAGCTGCCATCAACCAGGACTCTGGTTGCATTTGTAGGGCTAAAACCCTCCATCAAATCGACATCATGAATCTGGGGGCTAAAGTTTTCTTTGACGTGGAAAAGTGCAATCATTTCTATCGTAGGCACCATGTCTAGGAGTCGACAGCCGCCTCTTCAAATTCCGCATGGAGCAATATCCCTCACAGACCCAAGCTGCCACCGACTAGGACCCTGGCTGCCCTTGCAGGGCCAAAACCCTCCTCCAAACTGACATCAAGAAACTGGGGGGCAGAGTTCTCTTTCTCAGAGAAAAGGGACACTTTTTGTGTCCCGGCCCTAAGGCACTGTGCTCCCGGATGCCACTTGAAATACCACACGGATCAAGATCCTTTCCAGACACAGGAGGCCATCAACTAGAACTCTGGATGCAATTGTAGGGCTAAATGCCTCCTAAAAACTGCCATCATGGATCTCGGGGACTGAGTTTTCTTTCACAAAGAAAAGCGCCATTGTTTGTATCGAAGGCCCCATGTCTGGGAGTTGACAACCGCTTGCTGAAAATCCGCAAGGATTAAGATTCCTCGCACACCAAAGCTGCCACCGAGAAGGACCCTGGCTGCCCTTGCAGGGCCAAACCCTCCTCCAAACTGACATCAAGAAACTGGGGGGCAGAGTTCTCTTTCTCAGAGGAAATGGACACTTTTTGTTTCTCGGCCCTAAGGCACTGTGCTCCCTGCTTTCTCCTGAGGATCCGTATGGATGAAGATTCCTCGCAGACCCAAGCTGCCACCGACAAGGATCCGGGCTGCCCTTGCAGGGCCAAACCCTCCTCCAAACTGACATCAAGAAACTGGGGGGCAGAGTTCTCTTTCTCAGAGAAAAGGGACACTTTTTGTGTCCCGGTCCGAAGGCACTGTGCTACCTGCTGCCCCTTCAAATTCCGTATGGATCAAGATTCCTCGCACACCCAAGCTGCCACCGACAAGGACCCTGGCTGCCTTTGCAGGGCCAAAACCCTCCTCTAAACTGACATCAAGTAAATGGGGGGCAGAGTTCTCTTTCTCAGAGAAAAGGGACACTTTTTGTGTCCCGGCCCTAAGGCACTGTGCTCCCTGCTTCCTCCTGAAATTCCGTATGGATCAAGATTCTTCCCAGACCCAAGCTGCCATCAACTAGAACTCTGGCTGCAACTATAGGGCTAAATGCCTCCTAAAAACTGGCATCATGCATCTGGGGGACTGAGTTTTCTTTCACGCGGAAAAGCGCCATTGTTTGTATCGAAGGCCACACATCGGGGACTTTACTGTCGCATGCTGAAATTCGGCATGCATTAAGATCCCTCGCAGACCCAAGCTGACACCAACAAGGACCCTGGCTGTCCTTGCAGGGCCAAAACCCTCCTCCAAACTGACATCAAGAAACTGGGGGGCAGTGTCCTCTTTCTCAGAGAAAAGGGACACTTTTTGTGTCCTGGCCCTAAGGCACTGTGCTCCCTGACGCCACCTGAAATGCCGAACGGATCAAGATCCTTTCCAGACACAGGCTGCCATCAACCAGGACTCTGGCTGCAATTGTAGGGCTAAATGCCTCCTAAAAACTGGCATCATAGATCTGGGAGACTGAGTTTTCTTTCACGCGGAAACGCGCCATTGTTTGTATCGAAGGCCCTATGTCTGTGAGTTGACAGCCGCCTCCTGAAATTCCGCAAGGATTAAGATTCCTCGCAGACCCAAGCTGCCACCAAGAAGGACCCTGGCTCCCCTTGCAGAGCCAAAACCCTCCTCCAAACTGACATCAAGAAACTGGGGGGCAGAGTTCTCTTTCTCAGAGAAAAGGGACACTTTTTGTGTCCTTGCCCTAAGGCGCTGTGCTCCCGGACGCCACCTGAAATTCCGTATGGATCATGACCCTTCCCAGACCCAAGCTGCCATCAACTAGAACTCTGGCTGCAATTGTAGGGCTAAATGCCTCCTAAAAACTGACATCAAGAAACTGGTGGGCAGAGTTCCCTTTCTCAGAGAAAAAGGACACTTTTTGTGTCCCGGCTCTAAGGCACTCTGCTCCCGGATGCCACTTGAAATACAGCACGGATCAAGATCCTTTCCAGACACAGGCTGCCATCAACTGGAACTCTGGCTGCAATTGTAGGGCTAAATGCCTCCTAAAAACTGGCATCATGGATCTGGGGGACTGCGTTTTCTTTCACATGTAAAGCGCCATCATTTGTATCGAAGGCCCCATGTCTGTGAGCTGACAACCGCTTGCTGAAATTCCGCAAGGATCAAGATTCCTCGCAGACCCAAGCTGCCACCGACAAGGACCCTGGCTGCCTTTGCAGGGCCAAAACCCTCCTCCAAACTGACATCAAGTAAGTGGGGGGCACAGTTCTCTTTCTCAAAGAAAAGGGACACTTTTTGTGTTCCGGCCGTAAGGCACTGTGCTCCCTGCTGCCTCCTGAAATTCCGTATGGATCAAGATCCTTTCCAGACACAGGCTGCCATCAACTAGAACTCTGGCTGCAATTGTAGGGCTAAATGCCTCCTTAAAACTGGCATCATGGATCTGGGGGACTGAGTTTTCTTTCACGCGGAAAAGCGCCATTGTTTGTATCGAAGGCCCCATGTCCGTGAGTAGACAGCCGCATCCAGAAATTCCGCAAGGATTAAGATTCCTCGCAGACCCAAGCTGCCGCCAACAAGGACCCTGGCTGCCCTTGCAGGGCCAAAACCCTCCTCCAAACTGACATCAAGAAACTGGGGGGCAGAGTTCTCTTCTCAGAGAAAACCGACAGTTTTTGTGTCCCGGCTCTAAGGCACTGTGCTCCCGGACGCCACCTGAAATGCCACACGGATCAAGATCCTTCCCAGACCCAAGCTGCCATCAACTAGAACTCTGGCTGCAATTGTAGGGCTAAATGCCTCCTAAAAACTGACATCAAGAAACTGGTGGGCAGAGTTCTCTTTCTCAGAGAATAGGGACACTTTTTGTGTCCCGGCCCTAAGGCAGTATGCTGCCGGATGCCACTTGAAATACAGCACGGATCAAGATCCTTTCCAGACACAGGCTGCCATCAACTGGAACTCTGGCTGCAATTGCAGGGCTAAATGCCTCCTTAAAACTGGCATCATGGATCTGGGGGACTGCGTTTTCTTTCACATGGAAAGCGCCATTGTTTGTATCGAAGGCCCCATGTCTGTGAGCTGACAACCGCTTGCTGAAATTCCGCAAGGATCAAGATTCCTCGCAGACCCAAGCTGCCAGCGACAAGGACCCTGGCTGCCTTTGCAGGGCCAAAACCCTCCTCCAAACTTACATCAAGTAAGTGGGGGGCAGAGTTCTCTTTCTCAGAGAAAAGGGACACTTTTTGTGTCCCGGCCCGAAGGCACTGTGCTCCCTGCTGCCTCCTGAAATTCCGTATGGATCAAGATCCTTCCCAGACCCAAGCTGCCATCAACTAGAACTCTGGCTGCAATTGTAGGTATAAATGCCTCCTAAAAACTGGCATCATGGATTTGGGAGACTGAGTTTTCTTTCACGTGGATAAGTGCCATCATTTGTATCGTAGGCCCCATATCTGGGAGTCGACAGCCGCCTCTTCAAATTCCGCATGGAGCAAGATCCATCACAGACCCAAGCTACCACCAAGAAGAACCCTGGCTGCCTTTGCAGGGCCAAAACCCTCCTCCAAACTGACATCAAGAAAGTGGGGGGCAGAGTTCTCTTTCTCAGAGAAAAGGGACACTTTTTGTGTCCTGGCCCTAAGGCACTGTTCTCCCTGCTGCCTGCTGAAATTTCGCATGGATCAAGATTCCTCGCAGACCCAAGCTGCCACCGCAAGGACCCTGGCTGCCCTTGCAGGGCCAAAACCCTCCTCCAAACTGACATCAAGAAAGTGGGGGGCAGAGTTCTCTTTCCCAGAGAAAAGGGACATTTTTTGTGTCCCGGCCCTAAGCACTGTGCTCCCGGATGCCTCCTGAAATTCCGCATGGATCAAGATTCCTCGCAGACCCAAGCTGCCACTGACAAGGACCCTGGCTGCCCTCGCAGGGCCAAAACCCTCCTCCAAACTGACATCAAGAAAGTGGGGGGCAGAGTTCTCTTTCTCAGAGAAAAGGGACACTTTTTGTATCCCGGCCCTAAGGCACTGTGCTCCAGGACGCCGCCTGAAATGCCGCATGGATCAAGATCCTTCCCAGACCCAAGCTGCCATCAACTAGAACTCTGGCTGCAATTGTACGTCTAAATGCCTCCTAAAAACTGGCATCATGGATCTGCGAGACTGAGTTTTCTTTCACATGGAAATGCGCAATTATTTCTATCGAAGGCCACATATCGGGGACTTTACTGTCGCATGCTAAAACTCGGCATGGATTAAGATTCCTTGCAGTCCCAAACTGCCACCGACAAGAATCCTGGCTGCCCTTGCAGGGCGAAAACCCTCCTCCAAACTGACAACAAGAAAGTGGGGGGCAGAGTTCTCTTTCTCAGAGAAAAGGGACACTTTTTGTGTCCCGGCCCGAAGGCGCTGTGCTCCCTGCTGCTTCCTGAAATTCCATATGGATCAAGATCCTTCCCAGACCCAAGCTGCCATCAACTAGAACTCTGGCTGCAATTGTAGGGCTAAATGCCTCCTTAAAACTGGCATCATGGATTTGGGAGACTGAGTTTTCTTTCACGTGGAAAAGTGCCATCATTTCTATCGTAGGCTCCTTGTCAGGTTGTGGACTGCCGCCTCTTCAAATTCCGCATGGATTAAGATTCCTCGCAGACCCAAGCTGCCACCGACAAGGACCCTGGCTCCCCTTGCAGAGCCAAAACCCTCCTCCAAACTGACACCAAGAAACTGGGCGGCTGAGCTCTCTTTCTGAGATAAAAGGGACACTTTTTGTGTCCCGGCCCTAAGGCACTGTGCTCCCGGACGCCACTTGAAATACCACACGGATCAAGATCCTTTCCAGACACTGGCTGCCATCAACCAGGACTCTGGCTGCAATTGTAGGGCTAAATGCCTCCTAAAAACTCACATCAAGAAACTGGTGGGCAGAGTTCTCTTTCTCAGAGAAAAGGGACACTTTTTGTGTCCCGGCCCTAAGGCACTGTGCTCCCTGCTGCCTCTTTAAATTCGGTATGGATCAAGATTCCTCGCAGACCCAAGCTGCCACCGACAAGGACCCTGGCTGCCCTTGCAGGGCCAAACCCTCCTCCAAACTGACATCAAGTAAGTGGGGGGCAGAGTTCTCTTTCTCAAAGAAAAGAGACACTTTTTGTATCCCGGCCCTAAGGCACTGTGCTCCCTGCAGCCTCCTGAAATTCCGCACGGATCAAGATTCCTCGCAGAC
Source organism: Eopsaltria australis (assembly GCA_034509425.1). NCBI lineage: Eukaryota > Metazoa > Chordata > Aves > Passeriformes > Petroicidae > Eopsaltria > Eopsaltria australis. The sequence goes on along the minus strand of JAVTVJ010002826.1, from coordinate 22,492 downwards.
CCAAGCTGCAACCAACAAGACCCTGGCTGCCCTCGCAGGGCCAAAACCCTCCTCCAAACTGACATCAAGAAAGTGGGCGGCTGAGTTCTCTTTGTGAGAGAAAAGGGACACTTTTTGTATCCCGGCCCTAAGGCACTGTGCTCCAGGACGCCGCCTGAAATGCCGCATGGATCAAGATCCTTCCCAGACCCAAGCTGCCATCAACTAGAACTCTGGCTGCAATTGTACGTCTAAATGCCTCCTAAAAACTGGCATCATGGATCTGCGAGACTGAGTTTTCTTTCACATGGAAATGCGCAATTATTTCTATCGAAGGCCACATATCGGGGACTTTACTGTCGCATGCTAAAACTCGGAATGGATTAAGATTCCTTGCAGTCCCAAACTGCCACCGACAAGAATCCTGGCTGCCCTTGCAGGGCGAAAACCCTCCTCCAAACTGACAACAAGAAACTGGGGGGGCAGAGTTTCTTCTTCAGAGAAAAGGGACACTTTTTTGTGTCCCGCCGAAGGCACTGTGCTCCCTGCGTGCTATCTGAAATTCCATATGGATCAAGATCCTTCCCAGACCCAAGCTGCCATCAACTAGAACTCTGGCTGCAATTGTAGGGCTAAATGCCTCCTTAAAACTGGCATCATGGATTTGGGAGACTGAGTTTTATTTCACGTGGAAAAGTGCCATCATTTCTATCGTAGGCTCCTTGTCAGGTTGTGGACTGCCGCCTCTTCAAATTCCGCATGGATTAAGATTCCTCGCAGACCCAAGCTGCCACCGACAAGGACCCTGGCTCCCCTTGCAGAGCCAAAACCCTCCTCCAAACTGACACCAAGAAACTGGGCGGCTGAGCTCTCTTTCTGAGATAAAAGGGACACTTTTTGTGTCCCGGCCCTAAGGCACTGTGCTCCCGGACGCCACTTGAAATACCACACGGATCAAGATCCTTTCCAGACACTGGCTGCCATCAACCAGGACTCTGGCTGCAATTGTAGGGCTAAATGCCTCCTAAAAACTGACATCAAGAAACTGGTGGGCAGAGTTCTCCTTCTCAGAGAAAAGGGACACTTTTTGTGTCCCGGCCCTAAGGCACTCTGCTCCCGGATGCCACTTGAAATACAGCACGGATCAAGATCCTTTCCAGACACAGGCTGCCATCAACTAGAACTCTGGCTGCAATTGTAGGGCTAAATGCCTCCTTAAAACTGGCATCATGGAACTGGGGGACTGCGTTTTCTTTCACATGAAAAGCGCCATCATTTGTATCGAAGGCCACATGTCTGTGAGCTGACAACCGCATGCTGAAATTCCGCAAGGATCAAGAGTCCTCGCAGACCCAAGCTGCCAGCGACAAGGACCCTGGCTGCCTTTGCAGAGCCAAAAGCCTCCTCCAAACTGACATCAAGTAAGTGGGGGGGGCAAGCCAAGTTTCTCCTTTCTCAGAGCAAAAGCGGACACGTTTTGTGTCCCGCCGCCCGAACGTCACTGCTTGCTCCCTTGCTGCCTCAACCTGAAATTCCGTAGATCAAGATCCTTCCCAGACCCAAGCTGCCATCAACTAGAACTCTGGCTGCAATTGTAGGGCTAAATGCCTCCTAAAAAACTGGCATCATGGATCTGGGGGACTGAGTTTTCTTTCACATGGAAAAGCGCCATTGTTTGTATCGAAAGCCTCGTATGGGGGACTTTACTGTCGCATGCTGAAACTCGGCATGGATTAAGATTCCTTGCAGACACAAGCTGCCACCGACAAGGACGCTGGCTGCCCTCTCAGGGCCAAAACCCTCCTCCAAACTGACATCAAGAAAGTGGGGGGCAGAGTTCTCTTTCTGAGAGAAAAGGGACACGTTTTGTGTCCCGGCCCTAAGGCACTGTGCTCCCTGCTGCCTCCTGAAATTTCGTATGGATCAAGATTCCTCGCAGACACAAGCTGCCACCGACAAGGACTCAGGCTGCCCTTGCAGGGCCAAAACCCTCCTCCAAACTGACATCAAGAAACCAGGGGGCAGAGTTCTCTTTCTCAGAGGAAAAGGGACACGTTTTGTGTCCCGGCCCGAAGGCACTGTGCTCCAGGACGCCACCTGAAATTCCATATAGATCAAGATTATTCGCTGACGCAAGCTGCCATCAACCAGGACTCTAGTTGCATTTGTAGGGCTAAAACCCTCCATCAAATTGACATCATGAATCTGGGGGCTAAAGTTTTCTTTGACGTGGAAAAGTGCTATCATTTCTATCGTAGGCACCATGTCTTGGAGTCGACAGCCGCCTCTTCAAATTCCGCATGGAGCAATATCCCTCACAGACCCAAGCTGCCACCGACTAGGACCCTGGCTGCCCTTGCAGGGCCAAAACCCTCCTCCAAACTGACATCAAGAAAGTGGGGGGCAGAGTTCTCTTTCTCAGAGAAAAGGGACACTTTTTGTGTCCCGGCCCTAAGGCACTGTGCTCCCAGATGCCACTTGAAATACCACACGGATCAAGATCCTTTCCAGACACAGGAGGCCATCAACTAGAACTCTGGCTGCAATTGTAGGGCTAAATGCCTCCTAAAAACTGGCATCATGCATCTTGGGGACTGAGTTTTCTTTCACGCGGAAAAGCGCCATTGTTTGTATCGAAGGCCCCATGTCTGTGAGTTGACAACCGCTTGCTCAAAATCCGCAAGGATTAAGATTCCTCGCAGACCCAAGCTGCCAGCGACAAGGACCCTGGCTGCCCTTGCAGGGCCAAAACCTCCTCCAAACTGACATCAAGTAAGTGGGGGGCAGAGTTCTCTTTCTGAGAGGAAAGGGACACGTTTTGTGTCCCAGCCCAAAGGCACTGTCCTCCCTGCTGCCTCCTGAAATTCCGTATGGATCAAGATTCCTCGCAGACCCAAGCTGCCACCGACAAGGACCCTGGCTGCCCTTGCACGGCAAAAACCCTCCTCCAAACTGACATCAAGAAACTGGGGGGCAGAGTTCTCTTCTCAGAGAAAACCGACACTTTTTGTGTCCCGGCTCTAAGGCACTGTGCTCCCGGACGCCACCTGAAATGCCACACGGATAAAGATCCTTCCCAGACCCAAGCTGCCATCAACTAGAACTCTGGCTGCAATTGTAGGGCTAAATGCCTCCTTAAAACTGGCATCATGGATCTGGGGGACAGAGTTTTCTTTCACATGAAAAGCGCCATCATTTTTATCGAAGGCCACATGTCTGTGAGCTGACAACCGCTTGCTGAAATTCCGCAAGGATCAAGATTCCTCGCAGACCCAAGCTGCCAGCGACAAGGACCCTGGCTGCCTTTGCAGGGCCAAAACCCTCCTCCAAACTGACATCAAGAAAGTGGGGGGCAGAGTTCTCTTTCTGAGAGAAAAGGGACACTTTTTGTGTCCCCGCCCTAGGGCACTGTGCTCCCTGCTGCCTCCAGAAATTCCGTATGGATCAAGATTCCTCGAAGACCCAACTGCCACCGACAAGGACCCTGGCTGCCCTTGCAGGGCCAAAACCCTCCTCCAAACTGACATCAAGAAAGTGGGTGGCAGAGTTCTCTTTCTCAGAGAAAAGGGACCCTTTTTGTGTCCCGGCCTAAGGCACTCTGCTCCCGGACGCCACCTGAAATTCCGTATGGATCAAGATTATTCGCTGACGCAAGCTGCCATCAACCAGGACTCTGGTTGCATTTGTAGGGCTAAAACCCTCCTTTAAATCGACATCATGAATCTGGGGGCTAAAGTTTTCTTTGACGTGGAAAAGTGCTATCATTTCTATCGTAGGCACCATGTCTAGGAGTCGACAGCCGCCTCTTCAAATTCCGCATGGAGCAATAATCCTCACAGACCCAAGCTGCCACCGACTAGGACCCTGGCTGCCCTTGCAGGGCCAAAACCCTCCTCCAAACTGACATCAAGAAAGTGGGGGGCAGAGTTCTCTTTCTCAGAGAAAAGGGACACTTTTTGTGTCCCGGCCCTAAGGCACTGTACTCCCGGATGCCACTTGAAATACCACACGGATCAAGATCCTTTCCAGACACAGGAGGCCATCAACTAGAACTCTGGCTGCAATTGTAGGGCTAAATGCCCCCTTAAAACTGGCATCATGCATCTTGGGGACGGAGTTTTCTTTCACGCGGAAAAGCCCCATTGTTTGTATCGAAGGCCCCATGTCTGTGAGTTGACAACCGCTTGCTGAAAATCCGCAAGGATTAAGATTCCTCGCAGACCCAAGCTGCCACCGAGAAGGACCCTGGCTGCCCTTGCAGGGCCCAAACCCTCCTCCAAACTGACATCAAGAAACTGGGGGGCAGAGTTCTCTTTCTCAGAGAAAAGGACACTTTTTTGTGTCGCCAGCCCTAAGGCACTGTGTCCCGCTTCCTCCTGAATTCCCGTATGGAGCAAGATTCCCTCGCAGCACACAAGCTTGCACGAGAAGGACCTGGCTGACCTTCCAGTGCAAAACCCCTCCAATACTGACATCAAGAAAGTGGGGGGCAGAGTTCTCTTTCTCAGAGAAAAGGGACACTTTTTGTGTCCTGGCCCTAAGGCACTGTGCTCCCGGATGCCACTTGAAATACCACACGGATCAAGATCCTTTCCAGACACTGGCTCCCATCAACCAGGACTCTGACTGCAATTGTAGGGCTAAAACCCTCCTAAAAACTCACATCAAGAAACTGGTGGGCAGAGTTCTCTTTCTCAGAGGAAAGGGACACTTTTTGTGTCCCGGCCCTAAGGCACTCTGCTCCCGGATGCCACTTGAAATACAGCACGGATCAAGATCCTTTCCAGACACAGGCTGCCATCAACTAGAACTCTGGGTGCAATTTTAGGGCTAAATGCCTCCTTAAAACTGGCATCATGGATCTGGGGGACTGCATTTTCTTTCACATGAAAAGCGCCATCATTTGTATCGAAGGCCACATGTCTGTGAGCTGACAACCGCTTGCTGAAATTCCGCAAGGATCAAGATTCCTCGCAGACCCAAGCTGCCAGCGACAAGGACCCTGGCTGCCTTTGCAGGGCCAAAACCCTCCTCCAAACTGACATCAAGAAACTGGGGGGCAGAGTTCTCTTTCTCAGAAGAAAGGGACACTTTTTGTTTCTCGGCCCTCAGGCACTCTGCTCCCTGATGCCTGCTGAAATTCCGTATGGATTCAAAGATCCTTCAGACCCAGCTGCCACAAACTAGAACTCTGGCTGCATGTAGGGCTAATGCTCCTTAAAAACTGGCACCACTGGATCTGGGGGCCTGAGTTTTTATTCACATGGAAAAGCGCATTGTTTTGTATCGAGAAGCTGCGTATGGGGGACTTTACGTCGATGCTGAAACTCGGCATGGATTAAGATTCCTCGCAGACCCAAGCTGCCACCGAAAGGACCCTGGCTGCCCTTGCAGGGCCAAAACCCTCCTCCAAACTGACATCAAGAAAGTGGGGGGCAGAGTTCTCTTTCCCAGAGAAAAGGACCACTTTTTGTGTCCCGGCCCTAAGGCACTGTGCTCCCGGCTGCCTCCTGAAATTCCGTATGGATCAAGATTCCTCGAAGACCCAAGCTGCACCCGAAAGGACCCTGGCTGCCTTTGCAGGGCCAAAACCCTCTCCAAACTAGACATCAAGAAAGTGTGGCGAAGAGTTCTCTTTCTCAGAGAAAAGGGACACTTTTTATGTCCCGGCCCTAAGGCACTGTGCTCCCGGATGCCACTTGAAATACCACACGGATAAAGATCCTTTCCAGACACAGGAGGCCATCAACTAGAACTCTGGCTGCAATTGTAGGGCTAAATGCCTCCTAAAAACTGGCATCATGGATCTGGGAGACTGAGTTTTCTTTCACGCGGAAACGCGCCATTGTTTGTATCGAAGGCCCCATGTCTGTGAGTTGGCAACCGCTTGCTGAAAATCCGCAAGGATTAAGATTCCTCGCAGACCCAAGCTGCCACCGAGAATGACCCTGGCTGCCCTTGCAGGGCCAAACCCTCCTCCAAACTGACATCAAGAAACTGGGGGGCAGAGTTCTCTTTCTCAGAGAAAAGGGACACGTTTTGTGTCCCGGCCCGAAGGCACTGTGCTCCCTGCTGCCTCCTGAAATTCCGTATGGATCAGATTCCTAGCAGACCAAGCTGGCGCCACCTCCAGAGAAGGACGCGCTGGCTGCCCTTGCAGGGCCAAAACCCTCCTCCAAACTGACATCAAGAAAGTGGGGGGCAGAGTTCTCTTTCTCAGAGAAAAGGGACACTTTTTGTGTCCCGGCCCGAAGGCACTCCGCTCCCGGACGCCACCTGTAATGCCGCTCGGATCAAGATCCTTCCCAGACCCAAGCTGCCATAACTAGAACTCTGGCTGCAATTGTAGGGCTAAATGCTTCCTAAAAACTGGCATCATGGATTTGGGAGACTGAGTTTTCTTTCACGTGGATAAGTGCCATCATTTGTATCGAAGGCCCCATGCCTGGGTGTTGACAGCCCCATGCTGAAATTTCGCATCTATCAAGATTCCTCGCAGACCCAAGCTACCACCGACAAGGACCCTGGCTGCCCTTGCAGGGCCAAAACCCTCCTCCAAACTGACATCAAGAAAGTGGGGGGCAGAGTTCTCTTCTCAGAGAAAAGGGACACTTTTTGTGTCCCGGCCCTAAGGCACTGTGCTCCCGGACGCCACCTGAAATGCCACACAGATCAAGATCCTTCCCAGACCCAAGCTGCCATCAACTAGAACTCTGGCTGCAATTGTAGGGCTAAATGCCTCCTAAAAACTGGCATCCTGGATCTGGGGGACTGAGTTTTCTTTCACATGGAAAAGCGCCATTGTTTGTATCGAAAGCCTCGTATGGGGGACTTTACTGTCGCATGCTGAAACTCGGCATGGATTAAGATTCCTTGCAGACCCAAGCTGCCACCGACAAGGACGCTGGCTGCCCTCTCAGGGCCAAAACCCTCCTCCAAACTGACATCAAGAAAGTGGGGGGCAGAGTTCTCTTTCTGAGAGAAAAGGGACACGTTTTGTGTCCCGGCCCAAAGGCACTGTGCTCCCTGCTGCCTCCTGAAATTTCGTATGGATCAAGATTCCTCGCAGACACAAGCTGCCACCGACAAGGACTCAGGCTGCCCTTGCAGGGCCAAAACCCTCCTCCAAACTGACATCAAGAAACCGGGGGGCAGAGTTCTCTTTCTCAGAGGAAAAGGGACACGTTTTGTGTCCCGGCCCGAAGGCACTGTGCTCCAGGACGCCACCTGAAATTCCATATAGATCAAGATTATTCGCTGACGCAAGCTGCCATCAACCAGGACTCTAGTTGCATTTGTAGGGCTAAAACCCTCCATCAAATTGACATCATGAATCTGGGGCTAAAAGTTTTCTTTGACAGTGGAAAAGTGCAATCATTCTATCGTAGGCACCATGTCCTTGGATTCGACACCGCCTCTCAATATTCCGCATGGAGCATATCCTCACAGACCCAAGCTGCCCGCGACTTAGGACACCCTGGCTGCCTTGCAGGGCCCAAACCCCTCCTCCACAAACTGAACATCAAGAAAGTGGGGGGTCAGAGTTCTCTTTCTCAGAGAAAAGGGACACTTTTTGTGTCCCGGCCCTCAAGGCACTGTGCTCCAGATTGCCCACTTGAAATATCCAAAACGGATCAAGATCCTTTTCAGACAACAGAGGCCCATCAACTAGAATCTGGCTGCAATTGTTAGGGCTAATGCCTCCTAAAAACTGGCATAATGCATCTTGGGGACTGAGTTTTTCTTTCACGCGGAGAAAGCGCCATTGTTTGTATCGAAGGCCCCATGTTTGTGAGTTGACAACCGCTTGCTGAAAATCCGCAAGGATTAAGATTCCTCGCAGACCCAAGCTGCCACCGAGAAGGACCCTGGCTGCCCTTGCAGGGCCAAACCCTCCTCCAAACTGACATCAAGAAACTGGGGGGCAGAGTTCTCTTTCTCAGAGAAAGGGACACGTTTTGTGTCCCGGCCCTAAGGCACTCTGCTCCCTGCTTCCTCCTGAGAATCCGTATGGATCAAGATTCCTCGCAGACCCAAGCTGCCACCGACAAGGACCCTTGCTGCCCTTGCAGGGCCAAAACCCTCCTCTAAACTGACATCAAGAGAGTGGGGGGCAGAGTTCTCTTTCTCAGAGAAAAGGGACACTTTTTGTGTCCTGGCCCTAAGGCACTGTGCTCCCGGATGCCACTTGAAATACCACACGGATCAAGATCCTTTCCAGACACTGGCTCCCATCAACCAGGACTCTGACTGCAATTGGAGGGCTAAAACCCTCCTAAAAACTGGCATCATGGATCTGGGGGACAGAGTTTTCTTTCACATGAAAAGCGCCATCATTTTTATCGAAGGCCACATATCTGTGAGCTGACAACCGCTTGCTGAAATTCCGCAAGGATCAAGATTCCTCGCAGACCCAAGGTGCCAGCGACAAGGACCCTGGCTGCCTTTGCAGGGCCAAAACCCTCCTCCAAACTGACATCAAGAAACTGGGGGGCAGAGTTCTCTTTCTGAGAGAAAAGGGACACTTTTTGTGTCCCCGCCCTAGGGCACTGTGCTCCCTGCTGCCTCCAGAAATTCCGTATGGATCAAGATTCCTCGAAGACCCAACTGCCACCGACAAGGACCCTGGCTGCCCTTGCAGGGCCAAAACCCTCCTCCAAACTGACATCAAGAAAGTGGGCGGCTGAGTTCTCTTTCTCAGAGAAAAGGGACACTTTTTGTGTCCCGGCCCGAAGGCACTGTGCTCCAGGACGCCACCTGAAATTCCATATAGATCAAGATTATTCGCTGACGCAAGCTGCCATCAACCAGGACTCTGGTTGCATTTGTAGGGCTAAAACCCTCCATCAAATCGACATCATGAATCTGGTTGCTAATGTTTTCTTTGACGTGGAAAAGTGCTATCATTTCTATCGTAGGCACCATGTCTAGGAGTCGACAGCCGCCTCTTCAAATTCCGCATGGAGCAATATCCCTAAAAGACCCAAGCTGCCACCGACTAGGACCCTGGCTGCCCTTGCAGGGCCAAAACCCTCCTCCAAACTGACATCAAGAAAGTGGGGGGCAGAGTTCTCTTTCTCAGAGAAAAGGGACACTTTTTGTGTCCCGGCCCTAAGGCACTGTGCTCCCGGATGCCACTTGAAATACCGCACGGATCAAGGTCCTTTCCAGAAACAGGCTGCCATCAACTAGAACTCTGGCTGCAATTGTAGGGCTAAATGCCTCCTAAAAACTGGCATCATGGATCTGGGGGACTGAGTTTTCTTTCACATGGAAAAGCGCCATTGTTTGTATCGAAGGCCCCATGTCTCTAAGTTGACAGCCGCATCCGGAATTTCCGCAAGGATTAAGATTCCTCGCAGACCCAAGCTGCCACCGACTAGGACCCTGGCTGCCCTTGCAGGGCCAAAACCCTCCTCCAAACTGACATCAAGAAAGTGGGGGGCAGAGTTCTCTTTCTCAGAGAAAAGGGACACGTTTTGTGTCCCAGCCCGAAGGCACTGTGCTCCCTGCTTCCTCCTGAAATTCCGTATGGAGCAAGATTCCTCGCAGACCCAAGCTGCCACCGAGAAGGACCCTGGCTGCCCTTGCAGTGCAAAAACCCTCCTCCAAACTGACATCAAGAAAGTGGGGGGCAGAGTTCTCTTTCTCAGAGAAAAGGGACACTTTTTGTGTCCTGGCCCTAAGGCACTGTGCTCCCGGATGCCACTTGAAATACCACACGGATCAAGATCCTTTCCAGACACTGGCTCCCATCAACCAGGACTCTGACTGCAATTGTAGGGCTAAATCCCTCCTAAAAACTCACATCAAGAAACTGGTGGGCAGAGTTCTCTTTCTCAGAGGAAAGGGACACTTTTTGTGTCCCGGCCCTAAGGCACTCTGCTCCCGGATGCCACTTGAAATACAGCACGGATCAAGATCCTTTCCAGACACAGGCTGCCATCAACTAGAACTCTGGCTGCATTTGTAGGGCTAAATGCCTCCTAAAAACTGGCATCATGGATCTGGGGGACTGCGTTTTCTTTCACATGAAAAGTGCCATCATTTGTATCGAAGGCCACATGTCTGTGAGCTGACAACCGCTTGCTGAAATTCCGCAAGGATCAAGATTCCTCGCAGACCCAAGCTGCCAGCGACAAGGACCCTGGCTGCCTTTGCAGGGCCAAAACCCTCCTCCAAACTGACATCAAGTAAGTGGGGGGCAGAGTTCTCTTTCTCAGATGAAAGGGACACGTTTTGTGTCCCGGCCCGAAGGCACTCTGCTCCCTGCTGCTTCCTGAAATTCCGTATGGATCAAGATCCTTCCCAGACCCAAGCTGCCATCAACTAGAACTCTGGCTGCAATTGTAGGGCTAAATGCCTCCTAAAAACTAGCATCATGGATATGGGGGACTGAGTTTTCTTTCACATGGAAAAGCGCCATTGTTTGTATCGAAAGCCTCGTATGGGGGACTTTACTGTCGCATGCTGAAACTCGGCATGGATTAAGATTCCTCGCAGACCCAAGCTGCCACCGACAAGGATCGTGGCTCCCCTTGCAGGGCCAAAACCCTCCTCCAAACTGACATCAAGAAAGTGTGGCGAAGAGTTCTCTTTCTCAGAGAAAAGGGACACTTTTTATGTCCCGGCCCTAAGGCACTGTGCTCCCTGCTGCCTCCTGAAATTCCGTATGGTTCAAGATTCCTCGAAGACCCAAGCTGCCACCGACAAGGACCCTGGCTGCCTTTGCAGGGCCAAAACCCTCCTCCAAACTGACATCAAGAAAGTGGGGGGCAGAGTTATCTTTCTCAGAGAAAAGGGACACTTTTGTGTCCGGCCCTAAGCACACCAATGTGCTCCCGGATGCCACTTGAAATACCACACGATAAAATTATTCCTTTCCAGACACAGGAGGCCAATCAACTAGAACTCTGGCTGCAATTGTAGCGGCCTAAAATGCCTCCTAAAAAACTGGCATCATGCATTCTGGGGGACTGCAGTTTTCTTTCACGCGGAAAAGCGCCATTGTTTGTATCGAAGCCCCATGTCTGTGAGTTTGGCAACCGCTTGCTTGAAAATCGCAAGGATTAAGATTTCCTCGCAGACCCAAGCTGCACGAGAAGCGACCCTGGCTGCCCTTGCAGGGCCAAACCCTCCTCCAAACTGAACAAGAAACTGGGGGGCAGAGTTCTCTTTCTCAGAGAAAAGGGACACGTTTTGTGTCCCGGCCCGAAGGCACTGTGCTCCCTGCTGCCTCCTTCAAATTCCGCATGGATCAAGATTCCTCGCAGACCCAAGCTGCCACCGAGAAGGACCCTGGCTGCCCTTGCAGTGCCAAAACCCTCCTCCAAACTGACATCAAGAAAGTGGGGGGCAGAGTTCTCTTTCTCAGAGAAAAGGGACACTTTTTGTGTCCCGGCCCTAAGGCACTCTGCTCCCAGATGCCACTTGAAATACAGCACGGATCAAGATCCTTTCCAGACACAGGCTGCCATCAACTAGAACTCTGGCTGCAATTGTAGAGCTAAATGCTTCCTAAAAACTGGCATCATGGATCTGAGGGGGCTGAGTTTTCTTTCACATGTAAAAGCGCCATTGTTTGTATCGAAGGCCACATAACTGGGAGTCGACAGCCGCATGCTGAAATTCCGCAAGGATCAAGATTCCTCGCAGACCCAAGCTGCCAGCGACAAGGACCCTGGCTGCCTTTGCAGGGCCAAAACCCTCCTCCAAACTGACATCAAGTAAGTGGGGGGCAGAGTTCTCTTTCTCAGATGAAAGGGACACGTTTTGTGTCCCGGCCCGAAGGCACTCTGCTCCCTGCTGCTTCCTGAAATTCCGTATGGATCAAGATCCTTCCCAGACCCAAGCTGCCATCAACTAGAACTCTGGCTGCAATTGTAGGGCTAAATGCCTCCTAAAAACTAGCATCATGGATATGGGGGACTGAGTTTTCTTTCACATGGAAAAGCGCCATTGTTTGTATCGAAAGCCTCGTATGGGGGACTTTACTGTCGCATGCTGAAACTCGGCATGGATTAAGATTCCTTGCAGACCCAAGCTGCCACCGACAAGGACGCTGGCTGCCCTCTCAGGGCCAAAATCCTCCTCCAAACTGACATCAAGAAACTGGGGGGCAGAGTTCTCTTTCTGAGAGAAAAGGGACACTTTTTGTGTCCCGGCCCTAAGGCACTGTGCTCCCTGCTGCCTCCTGAAATTTCGTATGGATCAAGATTCCTCGCAGACACAAGCTGCCACCGACAAGGACTCAGGCTGCCCTTGCAGGGCCAAAGCCCTCCTCCAAACTGACATCAAGAAACCGGGGGGCAGAGTTCTCTTTCTGAGAGGAAAGGGACACGTTTTGTGTCCCAACCCGAAGGCACTGTGCTCCAGGACGCCACCTGAAATTCCATATAGATCAAGATTATTCGCTGACGCAAGCTGTCATCAACCAGGACTCTAGTTGCATTTGTAGGGCTAAAACCCTCCATCAAATTGACATCATGAATCTGGGGGCTAAAGTTTTCTTTGACGTGGAAAAGTGCTATCATTTCTATCGTAGGCACCATGTCTTGGAGTCGACAGCCGCCTCTTCAAATTCCGCATGGAGCAATATCCCTCACAGACCCAAGCTGCCACCGACAAGGACCCTGGCTCCCCTTGCAGGGCCAAAACCCTCCTCCAAACTGACATCAATAAAGTGGGGGGCAGAGTTCTCCTTCTCAGAGAAAAGGGACACTTTTTGTGTCCCGGCCCTAAGGCACTGTGCTCCCAGATGCCACTTGAAATACCACACGGATCAAGATCCTTTCCAGACACAGGAGGCCATCAACTAGAACTCTGGCTGCAATTGTAGGGCTAAATGCCTCCTAAAAACTGGCATCATGCATCTTGGGGACTGAGTTTTCTTTCACGCGGAAAAGCGCCATTGTTTGTATCGAAGGCCCCATGTCTGTGAGTTGACAACCGCTTGCTCAAAATCCGCAAGGATTAAGATTCCTCGCAGACCCAAGCTGCCAGCGACAAGGACCCTGGCTGCCCTTGCAGGGCCAAAACCTCCTCCAAACTGACATCAAGTAAGTGGGGGGCAGAGTTCTCTTTCTGAGAGGAAAGGGACACGTTTTGTGTCCCAGCCCAAAGGCACTGTCCTCCCTGCTGCCTCCTGAAATTCCGTATGGATCAAGATTCCTCGCAGACCCAAGCTGCCACCGACAAGGACCCTGGCTGCCCTTGCAGGGCCAAAACCCTCCTCCAAACTGACATCAAGAAAGTGGGGGGCAGAGTTCTCTTTCTCAGAGAAAAGGGACACTTTTTGTGTCCCGGCCCTAAGGCACTGTGCTCCCGGACGCCACCTGAAATGCCGCACGGATCAAGATCCTTCCCAGACCCAAGCTGCCATCAACTAGAACTCTGGCTGCAATTGTAGGGCTAAATGCCTCCCTAAAACTGGCATCATGGATCTGGGGGACAGAGTTTTCTTTCACATGAAAAGCGCCATCATTTTTATCGAAGGCCACATGTCTGTGAGCTGACAACCGCTTGCTGAAATTCCGCAAGGATCAAGATTCCTCGCAGACCCAAGCTGCCAGCGACAAGGACCCTGGCTGCCTTTGCAGGGCCAAAACCCTCCTCCAAACTGACATCAAGAAACTGGGGGGCAGAGTTCTCTTTCTGAGAGAAAAGGGACACTTTTTGTGTCCCCGCCCTAGGGCACTGTGCTCCCTGCTGCCTCCAGAAATTCCGTATGGATCAAGATTCCTCGAAGACCCAACTGCCACCGACAAGGACCCTGGCTGCCCTTGCAGGGCCAAAACCCTCCTCCAAACTGACATCAAGAAAGTGGGGGGCTGAGTTCTCTTTCTCAGAGAAAAGGGACACTTTTTGTGTCCCGGCCCTAAGGAACTGTGCTCCAGGACGCCACCTGAAATTCCATATAGATCAAGATTATTCGCTGACGCAAGCTGCCATCAACCAGGACTCTGGTTGCATTTGTAGGGCGAAAACCCTCCTTTAAATCGACATCATGAATCTGGGGGCTAAAGTTTTCTTTGACGTGGAAAAGTGCTATCATTTCTATCGTAGGCACCATGTCTAGGAGTCGACAGCCGCCTCTTCAAATTCCGCATGGAGCAATATCCTCACAGACCCAAGCTGCCACCGACTAGGACCCTGGCTGCCCTTGCAGGGCCAAAACCCTCCTCCAAACTGACATCAAGAAAGTGGGGGGCAGAGTTCTCTTTCTCAGAGAAAAGGGACACTTTTTGTGTCCCGGCCCTAAGGCACTGTACTCCCGGATGCCACTTGAAATACCACACGGATCAAGATCCTTTCCAGACACAGGAGGCCATCAACTAGAACTCTGGCTGCAATTGTAGGGCTAAATGCCCCCTTAAAACTGGCATCATGCATCTTGGGGACGGAGTTTTCTTTCACGCGGAAAAGCCCCATTGTTTGTATCGAAGGCCCCATGTCTGTGAGTTGACAACCGCTTGCTGAAAATCCGCAAGGATTAAGATTCCTCGCAGACCCAAGCTGCCACCGAGAAGGACCCTGGCTGCCCTTGCAGGGCCAAACCCTCCTCCAAACTGACATCAAGAAACTGGGGGGCAGAGTTCTCTTTCTCAGAGAAAAGGGACACTTTTTGTGTCTCGGCCCTAAGGCACTGTGCTCCCTACTGCCTCCTGAAATTCGTATGGATTAAGATTCCTCGCAGACCCAAGCGGTAACCGACAGGGACCCAGGCTGCCATTGCAGGGCTAAAACCCTCCTCCAAACTGACATCAAGAAAGTGGGGGGCAGAGTTCTCTTTCTCAGAGAAAAGGGACACTTTTTGTGTCCCGGCCCTAAGGCACTGTGCTCCCGGATGCCACTTGAAATACCACACGGATCAAGATCCTTTCCAGACACTGGCTCCCATCAACCAGGACTCTGGCTGCAATTGTAGGGCTAAATGCCTCCTAAAAACTCACATCAAGAAACTGGTGGGCAGAGTTCTCTTTCTCAGAGGAAAGGGACACTTTTTGTGTCCCGGCCCTAAGGCACTCTGCTCCCGGATGCCACTTGAAATACAGCACGGATCAAGATCCTTTCCAGACACAGGCTGCCATCAACTAGAACTCTGGGTGCAATTTTAGGGCTAAATGCCTCCTTAAAACTGGCATCATGGATCTGGGGGACTGCATTTTCTTTCACATGAAAAGCGCCATCATTTGTATCGAAGGCCACATGTCTGTGAGCTGACAACCGCTTGCTGAAATTCCGCAAGGATCAAGATTCCTCGCAGACCCAAGCTGCCAGCGACAAGGACCCTGGCTGCCTTTGCAGAGCCAAAAGCCTCCTCCAAACTGACATCAAGAAACTGGGGGACAGAGTTCTCTTTCTGAGAGAAAAGGGACACATTTTGTGTCCCGGCCCTAAGGCACTGTGCTCCCTGCTGCCTCCTGAAATTCTGTATGGATCAAGATCCTTCCCAGACCCAAGCTGCCATCAACTAGAACTCTGGCTGTAATTGTAGGTCTAAATGCCTCCTAAAAACTGGCATCATGGATCTGGGGGACTGAGTTTTCTTTCACATGGAAAAGCGCCATTGTTTGTATCGAAAGAAAAGTATGGGGGACTTTACTGTCGCATGCTTAAACTCGGCATGGATTAAGATTCCTTGCAGACCCAAGCTGCCACCGAGAAGGACCCTGGCTGCCCTTGCAGGGCCAAAACCCTCCTCCAAACTGACATCAAGAAACTGTGGGGCAGAGTTCTCTTTCTCAGAGTAAAGGGACACTTTTTGTGTCCCAGCCCTAAGGCACTGGGCTCTCTGCTGCCTCCTGAAATTCCGTATGGATCAAGATTCCTCGAAGACCCAAGCTGCCACCAACAAGGAACCTGGCTGCCTTTGCGGGGCCAAAACCCTCCTCCAAACTGACATCAAGTAAGTGGGGGGCAGAGTTCTCTTTCTCAGAGAAAAGGGACACTTTTTGTGTCCCGTCCCTAAGGCACTGTTCGCCCTGCTGCCTCCTGAAATTCCGTATGGATCAAGATTCCTCGCAGACCCAAGCTGCCAGCGACAAGGACCCTGGCTGCCCTTGCAGGGCCAAAACCTCCTCCAAACTGACATCAAGTAAGTGGGGGGCAGAGTTCTCTTTCTGAGAGGAAAGGGACACGTTTTGTGTCCCAGCCCAAAGGCACTGTCCTCCCTGCTGCCTCCTGAAATTCCGTATGGATCAAGATTCCTCGCAGACCCAAGCTGCCACAGACAAGGACCCTGGCTGCCCTTGCAGTGCCAAAACCCTCCTCCAAACTGACATCAAGAAAGTGGGGGGCAGAGTTCTCTTTCTCAGAGAAAAGGGACACTTTTTGTGTCCTGGCCCTAGGGCACTGTGCTCCCGGATGCCACTTGAAATACCACACGGATCAAGATCCTTTCCAGACACTGGCTCCCATCAACCAGGACTCTGGCTGCAATTGTAGGGCTAAAACCCTCCTAAAAACTCACATCAAGAAACTGGTGGGCAGAGTTCTCTTTCTCAGAGGAAAGGGACACTTTTTGTGTCCCGGCCCTAAGGCACTCTGCTCCCGGATGCCACTTGAAATACAGCACGGATCAAGATCCTTTCCAGACACAGGAGGCCATCAACTAGAACTCTGGCTGCAATTGTAGGGCTAAATGCCTCCTTAAAACTGGCATCATGGATCTGGGGGACAGAGTTTTCTTTCACATGAAAAGCGCCATCATTTTTATCGAAGGCCACATGTCTGTGAGCTGACAACCGCTTGCTGAAATTCCGCAAGGATCAAGATTCCTCGCAGACCCAAGCTGCCAGCGACAAGGACCCTGGCTGCCTTTGCAGGGCCAAAAGCCTCCTCCAAACTGACATCAAGTAAGTGGGGGGCAGAGTTCTCTTTCTGAGAGAAAAGGGACACGTTTTGTGTCCCCGCCCTAGGGCACTGTGCTCCCTGCTGCCTCCAGAAATTCCGTATGGATCAAGATTCCTCGAAGACCCAACTGCCACCGACAAGGACCCTGGCTGCCCTTGCAGGGCCAAAACCCTCCTCCAAACTGACATCAAGAAAGTGGGCGGCTGAGTTCTCTTTCTCAGAGAAAAGGGACACTTTTTGTGTCCCGGCCCTAAGGAACTGTGCTCCAGGACGCCACCTGAAATTCCATATAGATCAAGATTATTCGCTGACGCAAGCTGCCATCAACCAGGACTCTGGTTGCATTTGTAGGGCTAAAACCCTCCTTTAAATCGACATCATGAATCTGGGGGCTAAAGTTTTCTTTGACGTGGAAAAGTGCTATCATTTCTATCGTAGGCACCATGTCTAGGAGTCGACAGCCGCCTCTTCAAATTCCGCATGGAGCAATATCCCTCACAGACCCAAGTTGCCACCGACTAGGGACTCCCTCATGTTCTTTGCAGGGCCAAACCTCCAAACTGGACATCGATAGTGGGGGCAGAGTTCTCTTTCAGAGAAAGGGACACTTTTGTGTCCCGGCCCTTAGGCACTGTGCTCCCGGATGCCACTTGAAATGCCGAACGGATCAAGATCCTTTCCAGACACAGGCTGCCATCAACTAGAACTCTGGCTGCAATTGTAGGGCTAAATGCCTCCTAAAAACTGGCATCATGGATCTGGGAGACGGCGTTTTCTTTCACGCGGAAAAGCGCCATCATTTGTATCGAAGGCCCCATGTCTGTGAGTTGACAACCGCTTGCTGAAATTCCGCAAGGATTAAGATTCCTCGCAGACACAAGCTGCCAGCGACAAGGACCCTGGCTGCCCTTGCCGGGCCAAAACCCTCCTCCAAACTGACATTAAGAAAGTGGGGGGCAGAGTTCTCTTTCTCAGAGAAAAGGGACACTTTTTGTGTCCTGGCCCTAAGGCACTGTGCCCCCTCCTGCCTGCTGAAATTCTGCATGGAGCAAGATTCCTCGCAGACGCCAGCTGCCACCGAGAAGGACCCTGGCTGCCCTTGCAGGGCCAAAACCCTCCTCCAAACTGACATCAAGAAAGTGGGGGGCAGAGTTCTCTTTCTCAGAGAAAAGGGACACTTTTTGTCTCCCGGCCCTAAGGCACTGTGCTCCCGGATGCCACTTGAAATACCACACGGATCAAGATCCTTTCCAGACACTGGCTCCCATCAACCAGGACTCTGACTGCAATTGTAGGGCTAAAACCCTCCTAAAAACTCACATCAAGAAACTGGTGGGCAGAGTTCTCTTTCTCAGAGGAAAGGGACACTTTTTGTGTCCCGGCCCTAAGGCACTCTGCTCCCGGATGCCACTTGAAATACAGCACGGATCAAGATCCTTTCCAGACACAGGCTGCCATCAACTAGAAATCTGGCTGCAATTGTAGGGCTAAATGCCTCCTTAAAACTGGCATCATGGATCTGGGGGACTGCATTTTCTTTCACATGAAAAGCGCCATCATTTGTATCGAAGGCCACATGTCTGTGAGCTGACAACCGCATGCTGAAATTCCGCAAGGATCAAGATTCCTCGCAGACCCAAGCTGCCAGCGACAAGGACCCTGGCTGCCTTTGCAGAGCCAAAAGCCTCCTCCAAACTGACATCAAGTAAGTGGGGGGCAGAGTTCTCTTTCTCAGAGAAAAGGGACACATTTTGTTTCCCGGCCCTAAGGCACTGTGCTCCAGGACGCCGCCTGAAATGCCGCATGGATCAAGATCCTTCCCAGACCCAAGCTGCCATCAACTAGAACTCTGGCTGTAATTGTAGGTCTAAATGCCTCCTAAAAACTGGCATCATGGATCTGGGGGACTGAGTTTTCTTTCACATGGAAAAGCGCCATTGTTTGTATCGAAAGCCAAGTATGGGGGACTTTACTGTCGCATGCTGAAACTCGGCATGGATTAAGATTCCTTGCAGACCCAAGCTGCCACCGACAAGAACCCTGGCTGCCCTTGCAGGGCCAAAACCCTCCTCCAAACTGACATCAAGAAACTGTGGGGCAGAGTTCTCTTTCTCAGAGTAAAGGGACACTTTTTGTGTCCCAGCCCTAAGGCACTGGGCTCTCTGCTGCCTCCTGAAATTCCGTATGGATCAAGATTCCTCGAAGACCCAAGCTGCCACCGACAAGGAACCTGGCTGCCTTTGCGGGGCCAAAACCCTCCTCCAAACTGACATCAAGTAAGTGGGGGGCAGAGTTCTCTTTCTCAGAGAAAAGGGACACTTTTTGTGTCCCCGCCCTAGTGCACTGTGCTCCCTGCTGCCTCCTGAAATTCCGTATGGATCAAGATTCGTCGCAGACCCAAGCTGCCACCGAGAAGGACCCTGGCTGCCCTTGCAGGGCCAAAACCCTCCTCCAAACTGACATCAAGAAAGTGGGGAGCAGAGTTCTCTTTCTCAGAGAAAAGGGACACTTTTTGTGTCCCGGCCCTAAGGAACTGTGCTACAGGACGCCACCTGAAATTCCATATAAATAAGATTATTCGCTGATGCAAGCTGCCATGAACCAGGACTCTGGTTGCATTTGTAGGGCTAAAACCCTCCATCAAATCGACATCATGAATCTGGGGGCTGAAGTTTTCTTTGACGTGGAAAAGTGCTATCATTTCTATAGTAGGCACAATGTCTAGGAGTCGACAGCCGCCTCTTCAAATTCCGCATGGAGCAATATCCCTCACAGACCCAAGCTGCCACCGACTAGGACCCTGGCTGCCCTTGCAGGGCCAAAACCCTCCTCCAAACTGACATCAGAAAGTGGGGGGCAGAGTTCTCTTTCTCTGAGAAAAGGGACACTTTTTGTGTCCCGGCCCTAAGGCACTGTTCGCCCTGCTGCCTCCTGAAATTCACATGGATCAAGATTCTCGCAGACCCAAGCTGCCACCGAGAAGACCCAAGCTGCCCTCTTGCAGTGCAAAACCTCCTACAAACTGGACATCAAGAGTGGGAGCAGAGTTCTCTTCAGAGAAAAGGGACACTTTTTGTGTCCCGCCCTAAGGCACTGTGCTCCCGGATGCCACTTGAAATACTCACACGGATCAAGATCCTTTCCAGACACTGGCTCCATCAACCAGGACTCTGGCTGCAATTGTAGGGCTAAAACCCTCCTAAAAACTGGCATCATGGATCTGGGGGACAGAGTTTTCTTTCACATGAAAAGCGCCATCATTTTTATCGAAGGCCACATATCTGTGAGCTGACAACCGCTTGCTGAAATTCCGCAAGGATCAAGATTCCTCGCAGACCCAAGGTGCCAGCGACAAGGACCCTGGCTGCCTTTGCAGGGCCAAAACCCTCCTCCAAACTGACATCAAGAAACTGGGGGGCAGAGTTCTCTTTCTGAGAGAAAAGGGACACTTTTTGTGTCCCCGCCCTAGGGCACTGTGCTCCCTGCTGCCTCCAGAAATTCCGTATGGATCAAGATTCCTCGAAGACCCAACTGCCACCGACAAGGACCCTGGCTGCCCTTGCAGGGCCAAAACCCTCCTCCAAACTGACATCAAGAAAGTGGGCGGCTGAGTTCTCTTTCTCAGAGAAAAGGGACACTTTTTGTGTCCCGGCCCGAAGGCACTGTGCTCCAGGACGCCACCTGAAATTCCATATAGATCAAGATTATTCGCTGACGCAAGCTGCCATCAACCAGGACTCTGGTTGCATTTGTAGGGCTAAAACCCTCCATCAAATCGACATCATGAATCTGGTTGCTAATGTTTTCTTTGACGTGGAAAAGTGCTATCATTTCTATCGTAGGCACCATGTCTAGGAGTCGACAGCCGCCTCTTCAAATTCCGCATGGAGCAATATCCCTAAAAGACCCAAGCTGCCACCGACTAGGACCCTGGCTGCCCTTGCAGGGCCAAAACCCTCCTCCAAACTGACATCAAGAAAGTGGGGGGCAGAGTTCTCTTTCTCAGAGAAAAGGGACACTTTTTGTGTCCCGGCCCTAAGGCACTGTGCTCCCGGATGCCACTTGAAATACCGCACGGATCAAGGTCCTTTCCAGAAACAGGCTGCCATCAACTAGAACTCTGGCTGCAATTGTAGGGCTAAATGCCTCCTAAAAACTGGCATCATGGATCTGGGGGACTGAGTTTTCTTTCACATGGAAAAGCGCCATTGTTTGTATCGAAGGCCCCATGTCTCTAAGTTGACAGCCGCATCCGGAATTTCCGCAAGGATTAAGATTCCTCGCAGACCCAAGCTGCCACCGACTAGGACCCTGGCTGCCCTTGCAGGGCCAAAACCCTCCTCCAAACTGACATCAAGAAAGTGGGGGGCAGAGTTCTCTTTCTCAGAGAAAAGGGACACGTTTTGTGTCCCAGCCCGAAGGCACTGTGCTCCCTGCTTCCTCCTGAAATTCCGTATGGAGCAAGATTCCTCGCAGACCCAAGCTGCCACCGAGAAGGACCCTGGCTGCCCTTGCAGTGCAAAAACCCTCCTCCAAACTGACATCAAGAAAGTGGGGGGCAGAGTTCTCTTTCTCAGAGAAAAGGGACACTTTTTGTGTCCTGGCCCTAAGGCACTGTGCTCCCGGATGCCACTTGAAATACCACACGGATCAAGATCCTTTCCAGACACTGGCTCCCATCAACCAGGACTCTGACTGCAATTGTAGGGCTAAATCCCTCCTAAAAACTCACATCAAGAAACTGGTGGGCAGAGTTCTCTTTCTCAGAGGAAAGGGACACTTTTTGTGTCCCGGCCCTAAGGCACTCTGCTCCCGGATGCCACTTGAAATACAGCACGGATCAAGATCCTTTCCAGACACAGGCTGCCATCAACTAGAACTCTGGCTGCATTTGTAGGGCTAAATGCCTCCTAAAAACTGGCATCATGGATCTGGGGGACTGCGTTTTCTTTCACATGAAAAGTGCCATCATTTGTATCGAAGGCCACATGTCTGTGAGCTGACAACCGCTTGCTGAAATTCCGCAAGGATCAAGATTCCTCGCAGACCCAAGCTGCCAGCGACAAGGACCCTGGCTGCCTTTGCAGGGCCAAAACCCTCCTCCAAACTGACATCAAGTAAGTGGGGGGCAGAGTTCTCTTTCTCAGATGAAAGGGACACGTTTTGTGTCCCGGCCCGAAGGCACTCTGCTCCCTGCTGCTTCCTGAAATTCCGTATGGATCAAGATCCTTCCCAGACCCAAGCTGCCATCAACTAGAACTCTGGCTGCAATTGTAGGGCTAAATGCCTCCTAAAAACTAGCATCATGGATATGGGGGACTGAGTTTTCTTTCACATGGAAAAGCGCCATTGTTTGTATCGAAAGCCTCGTATGGGGGACTTTACTGTCGCATGCTGAAACTCGGCATGGATTAAGATTCCTCGCAGACCCAAGCTGCCACCGACAAGGATCGTGGCTCCCCTTGCAGGGCCAAAACCCTCCTCCAAACTGACATCAAGAAAGTGTGGCGAAGAGTTCTCTTTCTCAGAGAAAAGGGACACTTTTTATGTCCCGGCCCTAAGGCACTGTGCTCCCTGCTGCCTCCTGAAATTCCGTATGGTTCAAGATTCCTCGAAGACCCAAGCTGCCACCGACAAGGACCCTGGCTGCCTTTGCAGG
>JAVTVJ010002825.1:0-16928 GCA_034509425.1 Eopsaltria australis | reverse complement strand
TTTCCATGTCTTCACTGAAACAAGGCAGCTGTTGCAGACCCTGGATGTTAGTATAGTATTCCAGAATTCAGTAAGGTATTATCCTGATCAACAGCCTTCAGAGACGAAGCAATTGAGGCTAATTTGCTGAACTATTGGGTAATGAAAAATCACAAGATCACCTTAGAATGTTTAGCACATAGTATTAGAAGTATTCTTATGTCTAGTTATGTGTGTTTCTTACTGCGCTACCTATGACAAATGGCTGGTAATGCAATAAACAAACTCATACTGATTAAAACAGAAAGGGGAATTGTAAGGTTGCAAGTATGTGTGTTAAATCACGAAAAAGATACAGATAATAGTACACTTAAAGTATGCCTTTAAGAGACTGGTTAACAAGCTTAAGTTTTAAAGACTGATTAGTGAACTTTGTAAAAATGGAATTGATAGTTTTAGTAATTATTATAATCATAAGTGTATTATTGCCATGTGTAGTTAAGTATTTGATGAATACAGTAGAAGAAAAAAAAGGTGTAAACCAGGCCTGGATTGCTCAAAGAAAAGAAGGGGGATATGCTGGGAAATGGCCATCTCTAAGTGAGCAGTCCAGGCCCCTCAGATGAAAGCAAGGCCGGAGAAGCTCATGGTACCTTTCACCAAAATGCGAAGGGACTTTTTCGCCAGTTTAGGATGACAATGCGGGAAGCGGGGGGCGTTGTGGGGGCCTGCCGCGGCTGTAGCCGCCATGGCCCAGGGCTGGGCTTGGTGTGGGTCCCCGGGGCTTGGGCCCGTGTGAACTCTAGCCTTTCAGTGTATGGAGACACTCGTGTATGGTGCAATTATACCTCCCCCAACATTTCCCATTCTACTAATCAACCCTTGAAATTACCTAGTGTCATGTTTTTCATTTGTGGAGATCGAGCCTGGCCAGGTATCCCCTCCAAAATAAAAGGGGGACCCTGTTCTCTTGGAAGGTTGACATTGCTGACCCCTAACACCTCGATGATTCTTAATAAGCTTCGACATCACCATCTCAGGCACTTGAAACGCTTTGTACACGGCCTTGTTGCTGATTGCAAATCTAATGTCGAGTTTTGGTCACCTGCTGCTATTATTGCAGCCTCCTTCCTTGCTCCAGGAATGGCCTCAGCTGGGGCCTTGGCCCAATTGAACAAACTAAGTTGTTGGCTCTCCAAACAAACAAACGCTACATCTAAAGCAATTTCATACTTGTTGCTTGATGTGGATTCGGTGAGACACGCCACGTTGCAAAATAGAGCCGCAATAGACTTTTTGTTGTTGGCACAAGGACATGGGTGTGAAGAATTTGAGGGAATGTGTTGCATGAATCTCTCTGATCATTCTAATTCAATACATGCACAATTAAAAACTTTGACTCAGCTCACCCAGCAATGGCAAGTGAGCAATGACTTAGGAATAGCTAAATGGTTGTCCTCATTGGGCATCACAGGTTGGATCCAAAAATTGTTATTCGAAGGCCTTCGATTGTGTGTTGTTGTTATTGTGTTTATAGTAATTGTTGGAGTTGTGTATAGCTGTTTAATGAGACAAGTAACCAAAGTGACCCACAATGTTTTGCTTGCAAAAGAGGAACAAGGAGGAATTGTTGAAAAATGGCTCCATGACCAGGGCCATGGGTCGCTAGAGGGCTTGTGCAAAGAAGACCCAGTTTAACTGGGGAAAAGACTGAAGTAGATAAGAAGAGTAACATTGCCTTTAAGAAATTGATTGACTGATATGTTTTAAAATAGATGATAAATGAAGTTTATAAAGATAAGATTGATAGTTTTAATAGTTATTACAATCATAAGAGTACAAGTGCCATAAGTTCAGTTGAGTTTAAGTGTTGCTAAATTTAAGTGATGTTAGGTTAAAGTCTATTGATTTTAAAATCTGTTAAGCTTTCTTAAGGTTAGGTTCTGTTAAATTTAAGTTCTGCTAAATATAAGTATTAAGTTCAAGTGAAATTAAGTTTAAGTGATTGTAGGTAAGTATTAAGGACTGTTAAGGTTAAATGCTGTTAAGTTTCATTTCTGCTAAGTTCAAGTGTCAATAAGTTTATAGTGTTAAGTATTTGATAAGTAATAGAAAAAGTGTAAATATGGTCTGGATTGCTCAAAGAAAAGAAGGGGGATATGTTGGGAAATGGCCATTTCTGGCTGCACAGACATAAGGTATAAGTGAGCAATCCAGGCTCCATAGACAAGTGTTAGGCCTCTGCTCAAGGCTGTTCTCAAAACAACTGTGGGAAAGAGAGACATGAGAGCTGTAAACAAGGTGCAGGTGTCTAGAGATTAGCTTGGCAGAAGAAACTGTTGATGTTATTGCCTTCTGATACCAGTTTGTGTGTTAATTAGATTAGAGAAAGATCCCGTGTGAAACTTCTGTAAGTGAATAATATTTTGAGCACGTAAGGTAGTATAAGTATGTGCACTGTCTGACAATAAACGAGCTTGATTTATGAATCACATTGGATCGTCGTCTTGCTCCTCTCGCCGACACTCCCCTAAAGAAATTAAAACAGATAATGGACCAGCATACAGGTCAAAAAAGGTACAGGAATTCCTGCAACAGTGGGGAATCAAACACCTCACGGTCATACCCCACTCTCCCACAGGCCAAGCAATTGTCGAAAGAACACACCAAGATATAAAACGGATCCTTGAACAGCAACGGGGAGAAACAGGAGGACAGATGCCCATTGAGCGCCTCTGTAGGGCTCTTTTTACCCTCAACTTTTTAAATTGCTCAGCAAAAGAGCCCGTTCCCCCCGTATTCCGGCACTTCACTAATTCGACCCAGGCCAAATTAAGAGAACAACCGCTGGTGTTCTTCAAGGACCCGCAAAGTAGACAAAAAGTAGGACCAGTTCAACTTATCGTGTGGGGGAGGGGATATGCTTGTGTCTCCACTCCAGAGGGACTGCGCTGGATCCCAAGCCGAGACATCAAGCCATGCCGAGAACACCCACCAGAACAGACCCAGACGACTCGACCAACAGACGCTGCTCCACAGAGATCAGCATGGAAGAGAAGGAGAAAGAAAACTCCAGACTCCGACAGTGATCAAGAAGATGAGGGAGAACAAGAGGAGATCAATTATATACAAAGAAGGGACTTTCAGATTTACTACCTATACCCAGCTCGTGAGAGTCTCCCCTCCCAGCAGCCAGATCCTTTCATCCTCACCGAGACCCTTCTTTTTGATACCTTCCCCTTAGACTCTCCCTAAACCTGCCCCATGTACCTCCCATACCCCAATCATTCCCAGTCCTGTAGAGAGACAATGATTTAACAATGTTTGTTGTTTATTTGCAGATTTTCAAGACTCTGCTTTAGATTTTAGTTATTATCTTCATTGTATTAGCAAGTCACTTTCTTTAAGTAAAAAGACAGGGGGAGATGTTGCAGTGGTTCGGAACCAGGAAGGAAGAGGACTTCCAGTGGCATGTTCCACGGACAGAGAGTTTCCCCCCGAAGCTCCCAAAGGCAGTGGTTTGGACCACCAAGACACGAACCCCAAGTTCCTGCTATTGGTTCCTTGATTTGTCTGTTATGTTTCCCCACTCTGGGAAATTCCCTGTCACTCCATTGTTCATTCGTTGTTCTCTCTTTTCCCCTCCCCTCCCTAAACCCCATTTGATCATGCACCCCAGCCCCTCCCCTGTATTGCCCCCCTGCCCTCAGCTTATTGGGTGTTGTTCCTCCCTTAAATACCCATGTAATAAGCTGTTCTGGGCTCTTGGTCCATGTGCTCCCTTTGGAGGCAATAAACCTACCAAAATCACATACCAAGAGACCTCCTTCTCTGGAAGTTGTTTGCAGTCTCATCACGCTCCGGGGACAACATCTCCCCGGACCGAAACGCGGACCAGCTGTGCCCGCAGTAGGCACTCCGAGGAAGTCTTCCAGATTGCGAACGACTTCCTAGGGTAGCGCTAGGACTCCGCCGCTGGTACCAGGGTGGGACCGAGGCAGGGAACGCGACAGAAGTGGAATACCTGGTAAGTAATTGAATTAATATGGGACAAAAAGCAAGTAAGGCAAATCTAGAGGGAAAAAAAAAGGTGTTGACTAATATACCACCCAACAGCCCACTGGGGGTTATGATAAAATATTGGGATGAATCTAGTATTAGTAAAGGAAAAGATAAGGTTAAAATGATAAATTTCTGTATGATGGTATGGGCAGAAAGAAAAATTTGATCTGATAATCTATGCTGGCTCAAGTATGGTTCCTGGGAGAACTGGATGTGCCAAGCTTTAAATGTGTATGTTAATGGAAAGAAACCCTGTAGTCTGGAAGAATGTGAATATGCTGCATGTTGGAAGGGATTAGAAGTAAAACCCACAATCATTCTGAAGGTAGAGGAAGATAAAGTCAGCTGAGAGTAAATGGGATCCCTCAGAACACCTTCCCCCCCCGCCCCTTATAACCCTGCCATTGGCACAGCTCCGCCACAGGAGGGACCCCTACCACAGGGGGAGGGAGCCCCACTTAGAGCAGTGACACCCCCACCACGCCACCCCGTTACCTGCTCAAGGATAACAGAAGAAAGGGAAGAGGAAAAGTTGTTTCCCTTAAAACTTCCCTTGGAGGGGCACAGGGGGGAATTGGATTTGTAAATGTTCCCTTGAACTCTACAGATGTAAGATAATTTAAAAAGTAGATGAAAGCATTGGTAGAAGATCCCCTAGGTCTGGCAGAGCAGTTTGACCAATTTCTGGGACCAAACATATACACCTGGGAAGAGATGCAGTCAATTATAAACATATTATTCACCCCAGAAGAACGACAAATGATTAGGGCAGCGGGAATGAGAATATGGGAGAGGGAAAATCAACAAGGGGGACCCGCTTACCAGAAAATGCCCCTTCAAAGGCCAAACTGGGACCAGAACCAAACCCAGGGTAGACAAAATATGACTGATTTCTGAAATCTGATTCTAAGGGGAATAAATGAAGCCGCCCCATGAGGACAGAATGCAACTCGGGCATTCGATAGTCGACAGGAGAAGGATGAAACTCCCACTGAATGGCTAGAAAGACTTAGAAAAGCAATAAAACAATATTCCGGCATCAATCCTTCTAGCCCAGTGGGAGAGGCAGTACTTAAAATAAATTTTGTCCCTGACTCTTGTCCAGACATCTGAAAGAAGTTAGAGAAATTAGAAGATTGGCAGGACAGAGGCTTACAGGAACTATTAAAAGAAGCCCAAAAGGTGTATGTCCGGAGGGATGAAGAAAAAGCAAAAGCCCAAGCGAAAATCATGGTTGCCTCTGTGAGGGAAGCAGAATCTGTAATTAAAAGGGAGATGATCCAGAAAGAAAAGGGGCCAGGGCCGTACCCGGCCAGGCCATCAGAGATCCCTAGGGAAACAACAACAGAGGAACCAGTAAGGTGTGTGGGGAAGTTTAATTGTCACTACTGTGGTGCTCCTGGACATTTAAAGAGGAATTGCCTGCGACGTGCCAAAGACATGAAAGCATTTGAAGGGGAGGTGGCATAGGGGTGTCAGGGGCTTTTTATATTGGGGATGGAACATCGAAGTGAGCCCTTGATAAAATTAAAAATAGGTCCCCAGGAGGAAGAAATGGAGTTTTTAGTAGACACTGGAGCCGATAGATCATGTGTATTGAAAGTTCCTGAGGGGTTTTGTATAGGTAAAAAAACTATTAATGTAATAGGGGCAAAGGGAGAGGGGTTTAAGGCACCTTTAATTGAGAATGTACAGTTTGAAGGCCCTAACCAATTTGCCACTGGAGACTTATTGTTAGTCCCAGGGGCCTGACAGAATCTATTAGGGTGAGATTTGCAGTTATTATTAGGTATAGGTGTACTCCCAGAGGAAGGACAAATGAAAGCAAAGGTTTTAACTACTGAGGACGAAGATAAAATTGAATCAGAGGTATGGGCATCTGAAAATAATAGGGAAAGGATGGACATGAAGCCAATAGAAATAACTATAGAGCATCCATCTTACCCCATAAGAGTCAGGCAATATGCGATTTCCAAGGAGGGAAGGATGGGGCTAAAACCAGTGGTTGACAAACTGCTACAAGAAGGGACTTTGGAAACTTGTATGTCACCTCACAATACCCCAATTTTACCAGTAAAAAAGGCAGATGGAACCTATAGATTAGTTCAGGATCTAAGAGAGGTTAACTAAAGGACACATACATGGTTCCCTGTCGTTTCTAACCCATACACTCTCTTGAATCATATCCCTCCCTGTCACACTTGGTACAGTGTGATAGACCTAAAGGATGCATTTTGGGCCTGTCCACTAGCAGATAATAGCAGGGACTTCTTTGCATTTGAATGGGAAGACCCTGAGACAAGGAGGAAACAACAACTAAGGTGGACTACTTTACCTCAGGGTTTCACTGAGGCTCCAAATCTCTTCGGACAAGCCCTGGAATCTCTCCTTATATCCTTTGAGCGAAGTGAGGAGGCAATTATTTTACAATATGTAGATGACTTAATAATATCAGGATCAGATGAGGAAACTGTCCGAAACACCACTATTAACCTACTGAATTTTCTTGGGAGAAAGGGGTTGAGAGTTTCAAAGTAAAAGCTACAGTTTGTAGAACAAAAGGTGAAGTATTTAGGACATTGGCTAAGTCAGGGAAGTAAAAAGTTGGATCCCAGAAGGGTACAGGGTATATTATCTCTTCCCCCACCACAACCCAAAAAGGAAGTTAGAAAGCTATTAGGATTATTGGGATACTGCAAGCAGTGGATTGAAGAGTATAGTAAAATAGTAAAATTTTTATACGAAAAGTTGATCAGCGAAGATAATACCTGTTGGACACAGGAAGATGACCAGAGACTAGAAATAGTAAAAGGAAAACTTGTAGAAGCTCCAGTCTTAAGCTTACCAGATGTAGCCAGACTCTTTCAGTTGTTTGTTGATTCGAATGAAGGGGTAGCTTACAGGGTACTCATACAGGAGTGGTGGGGGGGGTTCAAGAAGCCTGTAGCGTTTCTAAATTATTAGATCCTGTGACCAGAGGATGGCCAGTTTGTGTACAAGCTATATCGGCCGTAGCACTGTTAGTAGAAGAAACTCGTAAACTCACATTTAGTGGGACCTTAGCAGTATATACACCACATGCCATACGATCTGTGTTGAACCAAAAAGCAGACAAGTGGCTCACAGATTCAAGGATGCTGAAATATGAAACAATGCTTTTAGAAACTCCAAATCTAACCACCTCCACAAGTAATCATGTAAATCCTGCCCTGTTTTTGGATGGGGAACCAGAGGAAAAAGTTACTCATGACTGCTTAGAATTAATAGATTATCAAACTAAAATCCGGGAAGACTTAATGGAATGTGAATTACCAGACGGAGAAAAGTTTTTTGTTGATGGGTCTTCCCGGTGCCAGCAGGGGTGGCGAATGTCTGGGTATGCAGTGGTAGATGGAAAAACTATGGGATGTAAAGAAAAAGGAAAATTGCCCAGCCACTGGTCAGCGCAGTCCTGTGAACTGTACGCCCTTAACAGAGCCCTGAAATTACTAGAAGGAAAAGTAGGGATGATCTTTACAGATTCAAAATAGGCATATGGGATCGTGCCCACCTTTGGGAAAATCTGGGAGGAAAGGGGATTGTTAAATTCTAGGGGAAAGGGACTAATACATGAAAGACTTATTTTAGAAGCCTTAGAAGCATTAAGGTTACCTAAAGAAATAGCTGTGGTACATATAAGGGGACACCAGAAAGGGAGGACCCTAGAAGCAAGGGGAAATGATCTAGCAGACCAAGAAGCTAGAGATGCAGCAGAAAATGGAAGCAAAAAAGTTATGTTACTCTTAACCCCAAGCAAGGAAGAATTAGAAGTTCCAAAATTTAGCGAAGCAGAAGAAGAGGAACTCAGTCAGATAGGGGGAGAGCGAGACCAATCTGGGAAATGGAAACTCCCTGACCGGAGACAGTTACTTCACAAGCCCCTCGCCAGAAAAAATATTAGAAGATTTGCACCCAAAGACTCATTGGGGAACTCAAGCCCTATGTGATCACTTTCTGAGGGACTATGGATGCATTGGGATTTTTGGAATAGCCAAACAGGTTACTAGAAATTGTATAACATGTCAGAAAATAAATAGAAAGAGTATGAGAAAAACCACACCGGGGGGGCGCGAGTTAGCTTTGCGTCCGTTTCAGAGCATCCAAGTAGACTTTACTGAACTTCCCCAAGTACAAAAATGGAATTTTTTTTTAGTGATAAGATATCATTTAACCCATTGGGTAGAAGCCATTCCAACTGTTAGGGCTACAGCCAACGCAGTATGCAAAGCCCTCCTGGAACAAATTATTCCCAGCTATGGGATAGTTAACAAAATAGACTCAGACAGAGGAACGCACTTTACATCCAAGGTTTTACAGCAAACAACACAGGCTCTGGGAATAGAGTGCGACCTGCATACCCCATGGCACCCCCAGAGTTTGGGTCTAGTAGAACGAATGAATCAGACCCTAAAAAACACCTTAACCAAACTAATGATTGAAACACAGATGTCATGGATAAAATGTTTACCTCTGGCCCTATTAAGAGTCAGGACCCAGCCCAGATCAGATTTAGGGGTGTCTCCTTATGAAATTATATTTGGGCTACCTTTTTTGACCACTCAACATAAAGCTGCTACTTATGAAGAAGGGGAGGCAAGCGTTAAAAAATACATCACAACAGTTGCCCAAACATTAGAGAGATTGCGAGCCAGAGGACTGATTCCTGAAACCTCTCCCTTAGATTTTAAAATCCATAATATTCACCCTGGGGAATGGGTGCTAGTTAAAACATGGAAGGAGCAGACACTGGCTCCACAATGGGAAGGTCCGTTCCAGGTGTTGCTGACGACCGAGACAGCGATCCGAACCAAGGAGCGGGGCTGGACTCACGCCGGCAGAATCAAGGGACCCGTGGAAGAGCCCAAGGAGTGGACTATAACCTCTACGCCCGGTGATACAAAATTAACTCCTAAGCATGGACGTGGGGGTAATGAGCTGGGAGAACTCAAATAATCTGCAGAGAAATTTAAGTATTGTAACTAATGAAGAAATAAAATCTAGTCTGTATCAGTAGTTCCAAATACCATCAGGGGAAGTCCTGAAGCCCCTGCGTTATCCTCCTTGCGGGGGGGGGGGGGGAATTCCACCCCAGACCAGAGGATCAAGACTGTATCGAACAGAGGGTCTTAATGTGCTTGCGTTAGCTTGTGAACTGTATAAGGAAAAATTCACATTATACCCAGACCTAAAAGGATTATTGCAACCCCCACCAATACCCGTTCACATACCTTGCTTAATTCATCCTATTAGTTGGCACTGTAGTTGGGTCGAGTGTAAGTGTATAATCTGTAAGCGAAATTGGCTTTGCATTGCCCATAGACGACCTCAATACCCGCAGTGCCACGGGAAAGGAATCCCTGATCCTCAAAACCTAACAGAGATTGTAACCCTACTCTGTGGCTGGAAGCTAGGACTCCCTGCTGAGTGGGAAATACCTAAGGTGAACTGGGAAAACACAATATCCGGTGTGGCCCAAGCGCAGGACACTTAGTGACATTAACATAAGAATGATGCAATTTCCCAAAGGCCCAGAGAGAATAACAACCAACTGAGGGAAGCAAGGGAAGCATCTGTGCGACTTTCCTGTCTAAAACACCCCCACTTCAATCATCAAGCCTGGGTACTCTGTAAGTGTGTCAAATGCTCTTATAAGTGGTATTGCTCTTCAACAAAGAGGCCTTCCCACTGTCTGAACTGCCGAAAGCATAATGAGCAAAAGAACCACGCTGGTGGTGTGGTAGAACAAATTTTGTGTGGGTGGGAATTACTGATACCTGAAATAGGGGAAATTCCCAAGGAAAGGTGGGAGCAAGAATTACACTCATGTGCAGTGTGGTTTACGAGTAAATGGAACACACGGTGTAAAGAGGGCAAGACTAGGTTGGCCCATGCATCTGACTTAGAAATAACCCAGCCACGAGATGCAGCCTCGGAGGGCAAGGGGCAAGGAGGTGCAAGCCATGCCGGACCTCTGAATAAAACCGTGGCGATCATAATTATTGCATGCATTTTTGCATGAATAACTCCTAGCAGTGCAAGCCCAGCAAGCCCTTGCTCCAAGTGCAAACCCCTCATCCGATGGAGGCGATGGGATGGTCGTGCCTCTCATCTGACCTGGCACATGACAATGAATAACAAATTCTATTATGAAACATCCTTAGAAGCTTGTAATCATGGGAAACTCTCACTATGGGTAGCTAAATTGAAACCTTCAGAGGGACACCAGGTTGGATCACTGTGCCCGAAGGGACAGTATGTTTGTCTCCTTAAAGCAGGAATGCGTGGCATTTCAGGCAGTGGGGGTGCACAGGATAAAATCAAAAAGGAACCGATAAAACAGCCAACACAGACTCTCAAAGGCACTCCGAAACAGACCCAGTCACTCTCAGCTGTCTCAGATTCCCTCTATAAAAAGATTAAAGAGCAGCTAAAAGAAACATTACCTCTCCTTCCGGTGGGTGAAAATCTGTTTATAGATTTAATGGAATGGATAGCACAAGGATATGTGGAGGTGCATTAACAACAGAACTGTGGCCTTGGAAAGGCATTAGTCTAAGTGTCCCCAAAATTATTTTGTGGAATAAAACCAAAATATCCAGAGAACACCGCCCTGAAGGGTGGATGCTAAATTCGGGAGTAATGGGTGAGGAGTGCCTTGAAAGAGACGGACAAACAATGTATAAAACTTGGGTAGGAATGACCCTGTGTAAAAGAACCCTGTTTACAAATATGATCCACCGTTGGTGGTCCCCAGAAACCCCAGATGGCTATTGGAAACTGACTAATCAGCCAAATGAAAACTGCAACCGCCGGGAAAACATTACCTTATTCTGGTGTAATAGGAGCAATAATGACTTTATCAGTCCTTTTGCAGGCATGGCAGAATTATATAACTATTGGAGCCGTAGTAACAGTGTTAATATATCGTGTGATGCCCCTGATGGACTCTTTTGGATTTGTGGGAGAAAAGCTTACACTAAACTACCGAAAGATTGGAGAGGAATATGTGCGATTGGAACCATTCAGACAGGATTTTTTCTACTGCCAAAGGCAGTGGGGGAGCATTTAGTCATTCCAGTCTATGAGGATTTACAGAGACAGAAGCGAAGCTCAATAGAGAGCATCCATATAGGAGGTACTCAGAAGTGGAAAAATGAAAAATGGCCACCAGAAAGAATCATAGAATATTATGGTCCAGCCACCTGGGTTCAGGATGGATCATGTGTGGTAGGACGTCTACCTCCCTCACCTCCTCCTCCTGTGTGCCACAGATAACGGGTGCATAGAGATAACCCAAGGGCAGAAAGGCCCAGCAGGGGTCATCTCTGGCACCAGAAGGCTCTCTCTCGCAGGAAGGAAGTTGTATTCCTTCCTGCAGCACAGATCACTTCTTAGATTTTGACCCTCTGGCGTAACCCAGGACACAAACTAAACTGCACTAAAGAGAAGGACTAGACCAGAAACAGAAGGAAAAATGAAAAGAATCACCAAGCAGCCACTGAACTGCTTCAGTCTCTACAACCAAATAACTACCTCCATAAATTCTCCTTTGTTCCTGATTTACATCTCATACTCCTGTGGCTTAAAGGTTCATGGGGTGGAGGAACAACCTACCCTACATGGACTAATAGTTCAACTACCCTTAAACCAACATGTACACTCTGATTGTAATACCATGTCTTACATGTATAGGTGTTACATAAACTGAAACAACAACAGGTGCTCCTTATCAATGTTAATACAACATCTTTTGAAAAAACAGTACAACCTAGGAAAGCAATGTGCATCAAAAATACTCAAAGATAGTGTGCACATATATGAAAGTGTATGCTTTTATAGCATGGAGGCAAGAGATACCTGCACTATCACTCCATGAGATAAAACCAGTGACTCTAAGTCATGGGGTGGATTGTGGCAAGATGTCTACCTCCCTCACCTCCTCCTCCTGTGTGCCACAGATAACGGGTGCATAGAGATAACCCAAGGGCAGAAAGGCCCAGCAGGGGTCATCTCTGGCACCAGAAGGCTCAAGCCTCAGCTAAGAATCAACATCTTTGTCTGTAGAGCTGATGAAAGGAGAGATAAAGGAAAAAATCACTGACTTAAGAGTCATGGTTTTACACTATAAAAGATACACGAGCTAACACTGGGGCAGAAGTCTCTCACACCCTAAAGTGTTTGAAGCTTCTCCCCAAAGTTTGGACACAGGCTTCATGGTTACTTTCCCGGGGATTGAGGGAAAGGATCTCAGTGTGCTGCACCAGCAATTAGATGGTAAAATACATTGAATCCTAAGCTTATACTATTTCTTCGCTAGCTGTAACTGAAAAAGGTACCATTCTCGTGCACTGTAAGTTATTTACTAGTAGTCTTTCTTTTTGTTTTATTCCTGAGTAGTATTGGTTTGTGTTTAAGTCTTATGTCTGTTAGTTTCCCCGTCTATTAATAAATGATTCATTCTATAATAGACAGAATCAGTCATCATTAAAAGAACTTATACACGAAAGTGGGTTTCGGGGTGCTGGTTACCTCAACAAGGTTACTACCTACTGCCAAGGCCTGGGCAGGAGGCAAGGACTGATATTTAGCTCCCACATCCATTCGTAACAATTTTGGCGTAGTTGGCAGGATGATGAAATATGATTCAAACTATCAAACTAAAAACTTATCAATTTATGGTGGCACACTGTTAGTCCTCTTCCAGTGCACAACTGGTTTGAGTGGGAAAAATTCCAGGAGAACATAACTGGAGAAAATGTAATTGTTCTTGCACTTGCATCATGTTTAAAAGCTGCATGTGAGTGGCAAAAAGAAATTATAAGAGAACATGACAGATTACAACAAGAGCTGAGAGAATCCAAGGAAATAACCAAAACCTTGGAAGAAAAATTGGAATTAACATCACTGAAACCCCCCGACTCTGTGGATGTTAAAGAAATTCCAGAGTTGACAACATCACCTGGGGATGAAAATTATGATATTCAGAAAAACTCTGATGAAATTGGTGATTCAAATGTTGAATTACATCCTAACCAAAACACCAAACCTCTACCTCTTAAAGAGAGAGAAATTCCAAAACTTAAATTGAAATCCCTAATTAAAACTGAACTCTCTAAGGGACCCCAAAGTGATCAGAGGAAAAATACGTTCACATTTCCGTGCAATTCACTACCATCACCAAATCACCAGGAAAAGTATAAACATCTGAGGAGATTTTGTTTCACAGGGAAAAATGAAATATTATGGGATGATATAGAAATTTTTGGATTCTGGGCTGTGAGTATGCTGCTAAATCATGAACCAAACCCTCCTGACTTAATAAGTACACAAGGGCCAGGAGGAGCAATGCAGTCAGCTAAAAATACCTCTGTTGCTGCTGCAAAACTCAACTATTTGCAAATAAAACACGAACCTGCAGATGTATGTATCTCAAACTCTGCAGAGATGATTCTTACCTTACTGAGAAAAACTCCAAATGTGCTGAGATTGTTCAGTAATGAAATGGGTAAGTATCCTTAACTCCTTTTGGATAGATGGGGGAGGAAAAGCGACAATTCAACGCCTTCCTCTCACAGAGAAAAAAAAAAAACCTAATACTTCTTTACAGCAGAGAAAAAACCCTAAAGCTGGACCCTCAAACCAGCTTCCCCACATTCCTCTATGTTAACAACTTCTAACTACTCTTATCTCTTTAGTGAGAGCAGAGAAAACCTTTAAAAATTTGTAACTAACACCAAAGTTTGAAATCTCTTTTAAATACTCCTACAGGAGTCACAAAACTAAATTTAAGTTTTTAAGAGAAATAAAATTAAAATTAGTTAAACTAACTCTAATAAAAAGTGTTATGTCTTACACTACTAAAATCTGTTTTGATATAATTAAAACCTTTCCACTGCGAGTGTCCCAGTGCATTTACACATAGCAGTTTGCATGTTGACTGCCTTCAACTAAATGCCAAATTGCTTTTTTGGAAGGTAAAGTTCCTGATTTTTTCTGCGGCGACCACAAACAGAGTTCACTCAAATACCTTGACTTTTCTTTTAGAGTCTATCTGTATATATAGAAATTACCTGTGTGCTTGTGTGTGTGTGTGTGTGTGTGTGTGGCTACCAAGTTCCAAACAGTGAAACAGCAACTTCACAGATGCAAATTGACATTGCTAAAGTGAGAGATAGACAATAGAAACTCAACTTCTCCTGCCTAGAGAAGTCAAACCAGTTTTCTCCATCTCTAAACCCCCCAAACTCTGCTTGCTTGCAAAGACAAGATTTACATATGAAAAACATGGCAAATACTAGCGGTATCTCACTCTACAACAGAATTGGCTAATGAATACCACTGTCTTTGCTTCAAATCCCTAAATAAAAAAATCAACCTTCTAAAAATGGCCCCAATATTACCTGCCTCTACTGTAACTAGTGTCAAACAATACCCTGTACTCCTTGCTGCCAAACAAGAGATAACTAAAGTAATTAAAAATTTAGAACAGAGGGACATCATACTTAGAACACACTCTGCATACAACTCCCCTGTCTGGCCGGTGAAAAAAACAGATGGGAGCTGGCATTTAACAGTTGATTACCGGAGACTTAACGCAAACACAGAGTCTTTGACTGCAGCTGTCCCAAACATTGCAAATCTCACTGCTACACTGCAAGCATCAGCACACAAGTGGATGGCAGTGTTAGACACAAAGGACATGTTTTTATGGTACCCATTCAGGAAGAAGATAAACCCAAGTTTGCATTTACTTAGGAAGGAACACAATACATTTAATCATCTTCCCCAGAGGTATAAACACACTGCAACTATCGATCACAATGCTTTAGCAGAACTCCTTCAAGAAATAAAAATCCAAGAAGGAGTACAACTTTACCAATACATTGATTATGTGTTAGTAGGGGGGGGAAGATGAAAACAGTGAGACTTACAGCACAAGACATATAAAATAAACTGAATGAAGAGAGAATAGAAGTACCCTCAACTAAGTGTCAAGAACCCTCTAAAGAAGTTAAATTCTTGGGTACTTGGTGGGTAGCAGGCCAAGCTGTAATTCCAAATGAAACAATTACAAAATTGGACAATTTATCTACCCCCAC
Organism: Eopsaltria australis; assembly: GCA_034509425.1. Lineage (NCBI taxonomy): Eukaryota > Metazoa > Chordata > Aves > Passeriformes > Petroicidae > Eopsaltria > Eopsaltria australis. Next base: position 1,749 of record JAVTVJ010002825.1, on the reverse strand, counting down.
AACAAAAAAGGAACTGCAACAAATCATGGGTACTCTGGGATACTGGAGACCAATCACTTGGACCAGTTCACCCCAGCAATCCTATAATAGCTGAATGGGGTTTTGCTGAACATGGAACTTACTATAATTTGTTTCAAAAGGGACCACACGGGCCAAAACAACCACTAGAGTTTAGTTCCACAGCATTAAAAGACACTGAAAAAAGATACACTGATTGGAAGAAGGGATTGTTACAAAAGGAAGATTTGAATGCTTGTTTTTACAGGTTAAGTCCTCATAAATCCATATAAGTTGAGTTAAAATACTCATACAAAAACCCCAAATGTTACAAACCTGTTGTAACAACCAAGTGGATTAACTACAAATTAATCCACAATACTGATATCAATTTGATAAATAATTGTACCTTATTTTTGCAACACAAAACAGAGGCTGGCCAATAACCAGGAAGATGTGTAAAGACATTCTGGTCAACCTGGTAAATAAATTATATCAGACCTCTAAAAATATCTAGTGATTACAAATATATCTAGACTATTAAAACCACAAAGAACAAACATGCCAATACAAAAACTACTATCTCAAGAATTAAAGAATAATTTTCCAGTCTCCCTGTCCTAAAACCCTATACAGTGACACTCTTGCCTCTGTACAAGTTTAACTTTACTCTGAACAAAAACAAGTTTCCCAATGAAACCTCGCAAAGGGCTTCTACACTGCCCTCATCTGACAGCAGTGAGCATAACGCTGAGTGTACAACTAGAGGTCAAAAAGGGAACCACTACCATAATTCTTTATGGGACACATACCTATTATTGCTTAAGTTATATTGTTTTAATTTCTCTAATAACCTTGAATGTTTAAGTATATCCTCACTAGAGAAAAGCTAGGTGTGTATCCAGATGTGGAACAAGAAACCATTCAAGCAACATTAAAAGCACTGTCTACTACCTGCACAACGGTGAAAGCTACTGAGATTCCTAGACTCCTGTAAGCGACTAAAACCAACTCTAGACACACAGAAGAACCTACAAGACTGGACTGAACAGTAACTAATGAATCTGCTATAACCAGAAATATTAATTGTAATATTGCTTACATTCTTATATTTGCAAATTAATGTTTTTAATAATACTGAACAACTAATTAGCCACCCTAACAAAACTTTACAATTATCCATTAAACTGATTGGTGTAATAATTGTAATTTTAACATTAATGTTTAGTGTATGGGTTGTATTTCAAATTTACAAAATTGGATCCAACAAAATATGTAAGTCTAGTGATAACCATTTCTTCTAAAAATTCCATAAAAAAAATGTTTACATTTGTTTGGGTAACATTAACTCCTTAATTAGTACTATTAGAGTACTAAATGATTTAATAATTAAGCTATGTTGATTTAATTGTTTTAATTGATGTTTTTATATCATTTATAATTTTACAAATAACACTGTAGAATATTTGTACCATCACTCTGATTGTCACAGTGGATGAAAGGGACTTCATCCTTAATGTAACATTGACTTAAATTGTCAAAATCAACTTTGATTACTTCTCCCTTTCTACCTCTTCAAGGTAGAACATAAATAAAAATTTGTTGCGGTGGTTCGGAACCAGAGGACTTCCGGACAGGTTCCACGGACAGAGGGTTTCCCCCCGGAGCTCCCAGGGGCAGCAGTTGGACCACCAATCCACGGACCCAAGCTCCTGCTATTGGTTACTGGACTTGTCTGTTATATTTCCCCGC
>JAVTVJ010002824.1:0-76496 GCA_034509425.1 Eopsaltria australis | reverse complement strand
ATCCAGCCTGGAATTAGTACCCAGATCAACCAGCTGGGGTTTAATTCATCCCCAGGGCTGTGTCCTGCACGGAGCAATCCCTGTGCCAGGCTCCAAATCCTGGATTCACTTTGGGATTTGCACCCAGGATCACCCAGGTGAGCTTTAACCCATTCCCAGATCTGTATTTTCCATGGAATAATCCCTCTGCCAAGCTCAAGATCCTGCACCCAGCCTGGGACTGGCACCCAGGATCACCCAGGTCAGGTCTAACCCATTCCCAGGGCTGTTCAATCCGCCTACCAGGCACCAAATCCTGGATTCATTTTGGGATTTGCACCCAGGATCACCCAGCTGGGCTTTAACCCATTCCCAGAATTATGTTCCAGGAACAATCCCTGTGCCAGGCTCCAAATCCTGGATTCAGCCTGGGACTGGCACCCAGGATCACCCAGCTGGGCTTTAACCCATTCCCAGAATTGTATTCCAGGAGCAATCCCTCTGCCAGTCTCCAAGTCCTGGATTCAGCCTGGGATTGGCATCCAGGATCACCCAGCTGGGGTTTAACCCATTCCCAGGGCTGTGTAATCCCTCTGCCAGGTTCCAGATCCTGGGTTCAGCTCGGGATTGGCACTCAGGACCACCCAGGTGAGGTCTAACCCATTCCCAGGGCTGTGCAATCCCCCTGCCAGTCTCCAAATCCTGGATCCAGCCTGGGACTGGCACCCAGGATCACCCAGCTGAGCTTTAACCCATTCCCAGCCCGAGCCCAGCCTGCCCCAGCCCCGTGCTGCGTTCCTGTGTGCGCAGGCAGGGTCAGACCCCCCCAGCCCCCACTGCCCAGGGGACACCACAGACAGGGGACAGGGGACACAGACGAGGTGCCAGCAGACAGCGAGCCCACAGGGTGCCTTGGTGGCCTGGGCTGGATTTAAACCACAAATTTTAAACATTTTAAACCACAAATTTTAAACATTTTAAACCACAAATTTTCCCTCCTCTCACCCGGGAATGCTGACTGAGTTGAAAGCAGGGATCTCTGTCAGCCTCCCCACATTCCCTCCCTCCCTCCCTCCCTCCCCTCCCTGGGGTGGCCAGGCTCTCTCCTGCTGCTCCCCAGGGGTGACACAGAGCGCTGGGGACACACGGAAGCGGCGCTGGGGACACACGGAAGCAGAGGAAGCTGCCAGCTGCTGTCCCCATGCAGATCCCACAGCTCCACGAGCACACACACACTGCCCACAGCCACAGCTCGCATCTTTCTGAGTCTGCCACGGTTGTTTTTGCATCAAATCCGCCTAAATGTCACCTAAACCACCCCCAGGAGGTGCAAACCCCTCCCGGTGGAAACAAAAACCAACCCCTTGGAATGGAAACTGCAATCTTCCCAAATGTGGATCCCGTATTCGGGTTCACCTCGTCAACAGCTCCGCTTTGGATGAGCCAGACAATTTCAGGGAACCTTCTGGAAGCCCAGCACATGGCCAAATGTTTCACTTCTCAGCTGCTCTGCTGGCTTGATCCCCTTCCAGAAATCTGTCCTCCTCCCCGCGTGCTCTCCGTGAAATGTCACAACCTCATCTGTGCAGAGGCTGCTCTGAAATAGCTCCTCGGAGGTGGTGGGTAAAGAGGGACAGTGTCACAGTGTCCATCACTTTGACAGGGACTGGCTCCGAGCTGGGGACTCACAGCCAGGCTTTAATAAGATTTATTTCCTAATCAGGAGCTGAGCTGTGCCTCCGTATTTGCGCCCCTGTTTTCTCTAAGGATGCTTAAAATTGGTTTTTTTTTTTTTTTGTTTTTTTTTTTTTAATTTCATATAAACTTGGAGTTTATCTGAATGTCTTTTAGATCACATCGGGGTAGAAGCTGCACGAGGAGGACCCCTGGGACCCTAAAGCTGATTCTCATCCCTGCTGCCTTCGGTATTTCCACCCTCAAACTCCCAGTGCAAAACGGGAGAAGGGGAAGGAAATTGCATTTGAACTCCTCGAAATCTCTGGAGAGACTCAGTGCCTGCTTGAGCTGGGTTTAATTTTGAGCCAGGCACTGAACTGGGCTGAAATCAAACAGGGCTGGCCCTCCCTGTGGGGTCATTAAAGTCCTGTGGGGACAACAGAGCCACCACTTAGAGCTGAGGGGTCCCCTGGCTCCAACCAGGAGCACCAGAGGAGCAGGAGAGGGACACAGCTCCATGGATGGGAGCAGGGAATGGGATGGGGCTTCTCCCAAAGCCCGATGGATGCAGGGAATGGGATGGGGTTTATTCCAGAGCCTGATGGATGCAGGGAATGGGATGGGGTTTATCCCAAAGCCTGATGGATGCAGGGAATGGGATGGGGTTTATTCCAGAGCCTGATGGATGCAGGGAATGGGATGGGGTTTATTCCAGAGCCTGATGGATGCAGGGAATGGGATGGGGTTTATTCCAGAGCCTGATGGATGCAGGGAATGGGATGGGGTTTATTCCAAAGCCTGATGGATGCAGGGAATGGGATGGGGTTTATTCCAGAGCCTGATGGATGCAGGGAATGGGATGGGGTGTCTCCCAGTTGGTTTCTCTCCAGCCTGTGCCTGCTGAGTCCTTGGAGCTGGGCTGCTTTTCCAGCTGGAAATCCATGGACATCCATGAAATCCAATGATGTCCAAGAAATGGACATCCGTGGCTTGGATGTGTGGGACACATCCAGCTTGTCCCAAAATTTGGTCCTTCCAGGAGATGCCACAGCCAGGCAGAGCCACAGCACCGCTGCAGCAAACGGGACCCGAAAAGCTCAGCCTTACCCCTGACTAAGCTCAGCTTTGAGCTCAGTGGCCAAGCCAGGTTTGCTCACTGCTCAGCAATGCCTGCTCACTGAAACTTCTGGGATCTCTCCCTGCTCACTGAAACTTCTGGGGAAGCTGGGGCTGCTTTCCTGGCAGTTTTCCTGGGAATTCCCACTCGGTGCTGGAGGCTCCTGGGTGCAGCCTGCCCGGGGCAGGGGGGGATGAGCAGCTTCGGGGCAGGAGAGGAGCAAAGCTCAGGTGGTTTTGGGGTCTGCCAGTCCCTGCTAGATCCACTGAGAAGGAAATTTTGGCTAAAGGCCTTTTTTTGGCTGATGGCCCCACCCCTGGCCAGCATTCCAAGGACAAAACCAGTCCCAGGAGTGAGTCCCAGCCTGGAATGGGACGAGCATCTCTCGTCATGGGCATCTCCCCGGGAGGAATTGTCCCTGCTGTCCCCAGGCTGTGCCCATGCCCCCATGCAGCGTCCGTGGCATGCGGGGCCATGCTCCAGGGCTCCCAAACAGCATCACCACTGTTTGATCCCAAAAAAGAATTCTCAACTCAAACCCCACCACCACCGTCCCCACCCCGGGATGCCGGCGGCGCGTTGAGGCCCGGGGGAGCCCGGAGCGGATTCCGGGCACAGGGGAAGCGCTGAAGCTGCTCCCCCCCGTGTCCCTCGGTGCTGGGCACAGCGTGGCCTCGCAGGGAGGACTCTGCAGGAGGATTTTCTCCCCAGCCAGCACAACCGCAGGGCGTCGCCATCCCGAGCCTTAAGGCGCCGCCGAAGAGGTCACGAAGCAACGCAAACCTCCTGAACGCCAACAAAAAAAAACAAAACCCCAAAACTCAAACTGAAAAGGAAATCTCGCTTTGGGAGCAGGCAGGGCTCAGAAAGATTTTGGTTTGTAAGGCAACTCTACCGACCAGACAGGTACATCTCCTTACTCCTGCGCTTTTTCTCCAGGCGCCGCAGCCGCTTCTCCTCGCGGCGCCGCGCCTCCTCCGCCTCCTGGTGCTGCCGGCACTTGTGGAAGTTCTCCACCACCACCCCCACGAACATGTTGAGCACGAAGAAGCTGACGATGAGCAGGAAGGAGATGAAGTAGAGCAGCATCCAAGGGTTGTGGTTCTGGACAGGCTGGGGGGGGAGGCAAAAACAAGGGAGGGGCGGAACAGACCGCGTGCGTTAAATCAGGTTTTTGGAGCAATAAATTGTGTGGGGAGGAGAGGACTGAGAGGAGATTTTTTCCCGAAGCGATTTCCGCTCATTCACCTTCTCACTGACTACAATTTTGGTGTAAAACCCACCCAAAGCTGCCTCGCAGGATTTAATTATTTTGGCATTTATTTCGCACAGCTTCAGATAAATCCCGGCGGATGAGCACCATCCCACCAGCCAGGGCTAAAGATAGGCTCCAGATTTTTCATTTTTAAGATGTGGGCTCCTGGTTAATGCTTCTCAGTTGTTACCAGCTCTTCAGAAGCAGGGGGAATTGAGTCCAAAGCGTTGCTGTGGCTCTGGGTGGGTCCCACTCGTGCGAGACTCGACTTCCCACGGAAAACGCCGCGGAACTCACAAACGGAACGCCCCTCCCACAACATTCCTGGTGGTTTCCCATCCTCAGGCACCCTCGTCCTAATTCCAAACCCACCACAGCTTGTCCTACGTGGAAAAGCAACTCCAAAGAACGGAATTTGGCAGTTCGGTGGGTCATCAGGATCTCAAGGAGGGTCTACAGCTCTGCTGCTTCCTGGGATTTGAAAGAGCCTGGAATTCCCGGGGCCTGAGGCGGGAGGGAGCAGCACAGGTGGGATCTGCAGGTACCTGCTGGTCGATGCCCACGGCGTCCAGCCCGTCGTACATGATGTTCACCCAGCCGTCCTTGGAGGAGAGGACAAACAGGGACATCAGGGCCTGGAAGAAGGACAGGAGAGGTTGGTTTTGCCTTTCAGCCCCCACAGAAGGAATTCCCAGCTCCTCCCAGGCCTGGCCTGCTTTTCAGCCGCTAAAAAGCGCTTTGTTTTCTTCATTTGCCAGGAGAAATCCAGGGAATGAAAGGGGCAGCTGAGGGATTGCATCCCAAGGCTTTAGGATGACACTCTTAAAAACGAGGAATTGTACAACCTTAGCAAGAGATCAAGAGTTCATTTGATCCATTTTTACTCGTTTAGGGTAAAAGAGATTTCCAGGTAAAGTCATAGCATGAACAAGGATGGAGAACGCCTCTAAAATCACCGAGTGCAGCCATGAACCCACTGATGGGTGACTCCAACATCAATTTTGGAAGCTCCAAATGAGGGAGGCTCCACGCCCTCCCAAAGCCCCACATTTCGGGTGTTCACCCACGAAAAGCCGGCACAGAAAATGCCCGCAGGGAGGGCTTTACCTGCCCCAGGTTGTCGAAGTTGTACTTCCTCCGGACCCATCTGTAGCGGGCGTTGGTGCAGTCGGCCTTCGTGGTGATGTTTTTGACGTCGGAGCCATCACAGTAGTAGAATTTGCCTTTAAAAAGCTGCATTTGAGAACATAAATTAAAAAAATAAATAAAGAAAAAGAATAAAAATGAAGCAGCTTTGAGAAGTCTGGTTTGTCTGATTTATCCAGTTCATCAGGGAGGTCTGGCTGTTCTCCTAATCCTGAGATCCTTGCTGGGAGCAGGTGCCAGCCACACCCTGGGTCATTTCTCCTAAAGCCTGGCTTTTCTTCGCTCACTGAAATCTTCCTCTGGAAGGATTTCAGCTCATTTCTCCCACCTCAAGCCCAGCAGGTGAGAAAAGCAGCTTCTCTTCTGCAGCAGTCACTTATAGGGGAGGGGAATACTCTACCTGGACCCCCAAAATCCCAAAGATGATGAAGAAAGCACAGCAGATGAGAACAATATTCCCAATAGGCCTCAAGGAGGAGATCAAGGTTTCCACCACCAGCTTCAGACCCGGGGCTCTGCTGATGACTCTGGGAAAAAAAAAACCAAACACGCCAAGACAACGAAACTTTTAATTTTTTATGCTCCAAAAATCGCATGAAACGATCCTGCTATCAGCCAGCTGCCTCTCCTCTGCTGCCTGAAGCTGGAACAGCCCTCCTGTACCTGCAGGCAGCGTTCAGGGACAATCAGGGGCTTCTTGAGACAACCAGAACGTCCCCAGTCGCATCGGATGGAGCTCAAAGTGACAGCTGGGCACAGTGAGGAGGGGCAGGGGATCACAGAATTCCAGCTGGGGGGTGTCTGTTCCTCACTCCAGGGCGGGGATCCCTCCAAGGGTAGGGATCTGATCCCAGCACAGGGACACAGGCAGGACCCTCCCTTCTCTCCCAGATCTCCAGGGGGATGATTCCTCCAAGGTGGGCTCTGATCCCAGCACAGGACCCTCCCTCCTCTCCCAGATCCCCAGGGGGATGATCCCTCCAAGAGGGGCTCTGATCCCAGCACAGGACCCTCCCTCCTCTCCCAGATCCCCAGGGGGATGATTCCTCCAAGAGGGGCTCTGATCCCAGCACAGGACCCTCCCTCCTCTCCCAGATCTCCAGGGGGATGATTCCTCCAAGAGGGGCTCTGATCCCAGCACAGGACCCTCCCTCCTCTCCCAGATCCCCCGTGGGCCCGGAGAGCGACGTCTGCTGCTCTTTGTGGCCATGACAACTTCCCAAACAGAGTAATTCCAATTTGTTTGCTAATTAGCTCCTGGACTGGCTCTTAGCTAACAGGGATCCACAGCTCCACAGCCAAAGGGTCAATCCCGTTGGGAAGCAGCTTCCTGGGCAGGTTTTTGGGTGTTTTGAGGAACAGGAGCGCTGCTTTCCTGCAGGAGAGCCCGGGGAATTCACTGCTCTCCCCGGGCATGTGTGAGTGGAACCAGCCCAAGCCAAGCTTTCCCGGGAAGGAAGGGCCAGGTGGGAGTTTTTTGCCTGAAAAACACCAGAATTGTTCTTAGGAGGGGCTTGTGCAGGGTTTGTCCTTGCAGGGAGCTGCAGCTGACGCCTGCCAAGCCCAGAGAGAAGAGAACAGTGCCGCAGCATTTCCACAGGGCCTTGTTTGAGGGAATTCACGTGGAGGCTGAACTGCACCTCCACCGTGTCAGGAGTGGTCCCTGGAGCCGCCCTGTGAGGCCCTGGTGAGAGGTGATGAATTCCTTTCTATTCACAGGACCTGGCCCAGTTATTCTCAAAGACCAATTCCCTCCTTCCCCCGTCCCTTTCCTCACGAGCTGCCCGTGCCCTCAATTCTGTCCCCGCCTCCGTGGGGTGACTTGTCCAGGGTGTCCTGGGGAGCCAGCACTGCCAGGGGACCCTGGTGCCACCAGCAGAGCAAAGAGGGGCCTGAAACACTGATTTATTTGTCACTGAGGTGACACAGAGCACAAAGAGCTGTTGTTCTTGTGGTCTGAAAGATTCCTTCTTCCTATCACTCTCGCAAGGACGGCTTTGTCCCAGGAAGTTTCCAGGTTTTTGGAGGTAACTCTCTCATTCCCCTGAAATTTCATTAAAAAAGGCTCACGTTTCTTGCCAAGCAGGATGAAAACCCAAGCATTATCACTGTTTATTCCATAATCATAACCAAAATATAAATTATCTCTACTCCTGTTCCCGAATACTGGAAACCCTGCCCTCCTCTGCCTTGCTGAGGGAGGAGCTGCTCTGCAGGGATGTTTGGCAGGGTCGGGAGGGCGGGGGAGGATGGTGGAGCTCATCAGATCCTCAGAAGGATGCTGGAGCTTATCAGATCCTCAGGAGGATGCTGGAGGAGTTAATCAGATCCTCAGGAGGATTCTGGAGCTTATAAAATCCTCAGGAGGATGCTGGAGGAGCTTATCAGATCCTCAGAATGATCTGGAGTTTATCAGATCCTCAGGAGGATCCTGGAGGTTATCAGATCCTCAGAGGGATGCTGGAGCTTATCAAATCCTCAGGAGGATGTGGAAGCTCATAAAATCCTCAGGAGGATGCTGGAGCTTATCAGATCCTCAGGAGGACGCTGGAGGAGCTTATCAGAATCTCAGGAGGATGCTGGAACTTATCAAATCCCCATAAAGATGTTGGAGTTTGTCAGATCCTCAGGAGGATCTGGAGGAGCTCATCAGACCCTCAGGAGGATGCTGGAGCTTATCAGACCCTCAGGAGGATGCTGGAGGAGCTTATCAGATCCTCAGGAGGATGCTGGAGCTTATCAGATCCTCAGAGGGATGCTGGAGCTTATCCGACCCTCAGGAGGATGCTGGAGCTCATCAGATCCTCATCAGCTCCTCTTCCACTGCAAATCCCTCCTTGCTGGGGGTGCCTGTGAGGTTGTGCAGTTGCAGAAGGAGCCAGAGTGATAAAAACGCCGTGTGGAGGAGGCTCTGCCTGAGCTCACTCCGGGGTATGACAACACCACCTCTCACTCCCAGCTCCAGCCGCTCGTATCCGAGCTGGAGAAGATGAATTGGAATCATTTCACCGGTTTCAAACAGTTTCTCACCGGGTTTAGAGCTCCCCAAAGATGTTCCTACCCACGTTGTAATTCAGTTTTTCGTGTTATTAAGCAAGACCTCGAGCATTTCCCACTCTCTCTGATTTACTGGCCCGTACCGGAGAGGTCTCAGGGTCCGCAGAAGCCTCAGCACACGCAGGACTCCCAGGATTTTGGCTCCTCCCGCTGATGCCATGGACACGATGATGTCAATGATGGACACAAAGACCAGGACTCCATCCAGGATGTTCCAGCTGCTCTGCAGGTACGTGTTCTCCCCGGAGAAAAAGCCAAGGGCCACCACCTGCAGCCAGGAGAAGGGAAAGCATTGGAATCTTCACCCAGGTCACAACTCCAGCGTGCTCTGGTCTCTGCCAGAATTCGCTCCGGGCCGTGGGATGAAGCTCTAATTACCTTCACCATCATTTCAGCCACGAAGATGGCAGTGAAGATGTAATTAGAGACACTCAGGAATATCCTTTCCTGGAAAAACACAGAACAACAACGAGAGGCGAGTCAGAAACCCAACATTCGTCTTGCAGGGTCCTGAGGAGGTGAAGATCGGGATGGAGGGAGGGAGGAAACGCCTCTCACCGTGCTGTGGGGGTCGATGTCCGGCCTCTCCAGAGCTATGGTGATGCAGTTGAGGAAGATGAAGACCAGCACCACGTGGTCGAACATTTTGTGGGCAATGACCTTCTGGCACGTGGCTCGGAACCTGCAGGGAGGTGGGAAAAGCAGATCCTTCGGGAGCTCGGGGCAGGAAAAGGCTCCTCCCCAAAAGCCTTCCGCGGATGCGCCACCAGCACCAGCCCAGCCGGTGGTGATAGCACAGGGGTCAACATGATTTTGGGGTTGGTGGTGATGCCTGAAGGATTTTTTCTGCTTTTCTCCTGAATATTTCTTACCCAGTTCCCTACATTCCCCAGTATCAGCATGCACACTTGTGATGCTTTAGGTGATAGCTCAGCCCGGTTTCATGGTGTTTATAGGGCCAGTAGACTAAACACCCCTGGAACCACGGAGAGTTAGAGACCAAACACCCCTGAAACCACGGAGAGTTAGAGACCAAACACCCCTGAAACCACGGAGAGTTAGAGACCAAACACTCTGTTTTCGTGAGCCCTCAAGGTCTCCTGGCAGGACAGATTTTGTAAACTGGAAGTGAGCCCACCCAGGCCCCTTCTTGGGCCCTCCTGGTAGATCTGCTAATGAGTAGAGTCTTTAATTGTACACTCGACTGGGGGGACGGGGCTTTGGCGACGCGTTCTACCTGGACAGCAGGAGCCATGGAATGGGATCCTATTAAAATCCCGAGGGAAACAACCCCAACCCTCTAACCCTGTCTGAGCCTTTATTTCCTAAGAGCAGAAAAAGGCATCAGTGGTAGTTTTAGGTTGTGGGATCGATAGGCCTAAGGGTAGGCCTTAGGTGTTGTTTTAGTTAGAAGTGTAGTCATGAGAACCTCATCTGTGTGCTTTTTCTGTGACGATTACTTACGACAAGATTAATGAAATGATTGCGCAGGAAATGTGAGTAAAAATAATAATTCACTTGCAGCAATCCTGAGAAATGTTAGGGGGTAGTAGGAAAGGGGGGGGCTGAAACCTAGGCTTGGGTAAAAACAATATCTGCAATGGAAACAGTCTCGAAGCTGAAACTCATGCTTGAGTGAAAACAATCTATCCAATAGAGCAATGCTGAATTAATGATTAACTGATGATTATATGATGGTTATGTACAGAATTGTATATAATGAGTTCATTTTCAAACCCGTGGCAGAGCTTGATTTGAGTCTGAACTGACCCCTGCTCCCAGGGCCCTTCATTAAAGCACCCCCATCATCATTCTGTGATTTTGTGTTTCCTTACGCTAACAGCGAGGCAGCATCTCCACAGGCTTCGGCCGTGATTATCATTAATTAATAATTATTATTAATGCTGGCTAAAGCACTGACAGCATTGGGGCGAACCAATGAAAACTTCTGAGCTGAAAACTTTACCTCAAAATCAAGAACTGGGTTTTGAAAACTCAAAGTGGGGAGGATTTTTCCCCAAGGGGAGACCCCGAGGAATGCAGATTCCATTACCACAGACACCTGCTGGGCTGGAATTTCCCTGGAATTCCTTACCTGTTCTGTGGGGAAAACAAGTAGAGGGACCAGTCCTCGTGAGTCTTGCACCACTGGGGTTTGTAGGGGTCCAGGGCTTGGCGGATCCGGTTGCAATAACTCTGCGTAAAAAAACAAGGAACACCTTTTCTTCCTCGTTTATTTTCCTGCCTCTTCAACTTCCACGGTGTTTTCGTGGAAGGAGGGGGCAGGAAATGGCTTTTATTTGGGCCTGTGGGCAGTCACAGCTTTTGGGACGGAGATGTGGTGGGAATTGTCGCATTTGTCCGAGAAAATAAGGAGGAAAGGAGTGGGAAGAGGGGAGAGAAGGATGTGACAAAGGAAGACTTCTGGGAAGGTGTCATTTTGAGATACAGAGTTGTGCCAGCCCCGAAAAGGCCTCAAACAAACCAAAAAGTTAAGTGGAAAACATTTCTTTTTAGGCTTTTGAGCTTTCACGACGCCGAACAGCTCCGGCGAGTAAAACCATTCAACTGCGGTGTCTGCAGCTCATTTTTGGAGGCATCCTGGGCCAGTGGGAAATCCCAGTCGGCCCCGAAATGAGGCGTTTTTGGGAAAAAGGAAGGTGTTTTTGGGAAAAAGGAAGGCGTTTTTGGGAAAAGAGAAGGCATTTTTGGGAAAAGGAAGGCGTTTTTGGGAAAAAGGAAGGCGTTTTTGGGAAAAGGGAGGCGTTTTTGGAAAAAAGGAAAGCGTTTTCGGAAAAAGGGAAGGTGTTTTTGGGAAAAAGGAAGGCGTTTTTGGAAAAAAGAAAGGCGTTTTTGGAAAAAAGGAAGGAGTTTTTGGAAAAAAGGAATGTGTTTTTGTCAAAAAGAAAGGCGTTTTTGGAAAAAAGGAAGGAGTTTTTGTTAAAAAGAAAGGCGTTTTTGGAAAAAAGGAAGTTTTATCTCACAGGACACCACTGCAATATCCCAACCCAGGAGAAATCTCTTAGAAAAGGAATCTTCCAGGAAGTGCAGGCTCGGAATCACCATTCCCCACACCAGCCTTGAGGCGATAACCAATTCCCACACACGATTTTCACCCGTCCATCCCAGGAACGGAAAACTTAAACCACAATCCCCCAACTCCCCCGGCTGGGACTCACATCATCCAAGTCATCCTCGTAGTCCAGGGTGTCCTCCTTGTGCCCGTCCACCCTGAGGAAGAACTCGGCGGGGCCGTGGCCCATCTTGCCGTTGCAGTCGTGGAACTCGGCGGGCAGCAGGGCGGCGGGGCCGAGGCCGAGCTGGCGCACGGAGGGCACGCGGAGCAGCTCGGGAAGCTCCGGAGAGCCGCGGTAATCCAGGGATTCCGCGCGGCGCGGCAGCGAGGGCCGGCTCAGCGTGCTGGACTTGGCGTCGTCCGAGTCGTCGTCCGTGCTGCCTTTTCCTTCTCCGGAGAGCAGCGATTCCCGCTCTCCTGACTGGTTCTTCTTCTTGAGGCTCGGCGCCCGGCCCAGGCTGTTCCAGCTGGAGCGGCGGCTGCCCCAGTTGCTGCTGGTGCCCCAGTTGGCGCAGGGGGAGCTGCGGAGGCTGGACTGGGAGGGAAGGCAGGAGTAGGAGGGGGTGGTTTGGAGGAGGAATTGGGATTGGGGAGTTTTGCCCACGTTGGTGGAAGTCGTGGGATCCCCTTCCCGCTTTTTGCACCGCTGCGATTCCAGCCTTGAGATGGGAGCACCCATGAGGGTGCTGATGCCTTTGGGTTTAGCTTTTATGTTTTTCAAATCCTGCACGAGTGCACAGCTCTAAACTCCATATAAAGTGGAGTTACCATCTTCACATTCGGGTCGGACAAACCAATCCCTCTGGGCCTGAGATCCAAGGGCACCTCGCAGCCTCAGGCCCCAAAAAGCATCAACAAAAGTGAAACTGGGGGAATGTGACTTCATTACCTGAAGCTGTAATTGGAGAATTAACCCCTGATATGCAAATAGACCAACCTTAAATCTGTCTGAAAAACTCGTGGCCATTGTCCATCTCATTCCTCATTCTTTGGGAGGCTTTCAGCTGCCCAGGTATTAATAAATACCCACTTTATGCTCTTGACTCTGTCCAGCCTCTGCTCTGGGCAGCCACTCCAAGGCATCAGTGCTCTTGGGCCACGCCTGGAGCACAGCCACCAACCCTGGTGACTCCCCAGTGTCCTGGCAACACCAGCTCTCCGTGAAAAATGACCCCAAAGACACCAAAAAGTGGCATTTTGCCGAACTGGTTCTTTGCTCACTTTCAGGTGGTCCCAGCTCACAACTTCCCTGCCTTCCAAAGGGAACCTGTGCTGTTTCCATCACTCTCCTTCCATCTGAGGAAGTGGAGCGAAAGTTTCTCCTCCACAAAGGGGCACTTGGGCAGGCACCAGGCAAATCCTGGGATGAGAGAGCTTAAAGCCAGCACAGGAAATCCAGGAGGAAAACTCCCTTTTCCTTCCATGGCTTCCTCCCAGACCGAACCGAGGCAAACTGCCTTCCTCCTCCTCCTCCTCCTCCTCCTCCTCCTCCTCCTCCTCAGAGCTGGCCAGCTCTGCCCTGCCTGCTCCATGTGCCTCTGGCTGGTGGCTCTGCCGCGCTCCCCGAGCGAGGATTTGGGAGGATGAACATCCCTCCCCAGCAGCTCACGGTGCCACAGAAGCCCACGGCAAACAGCAGTCAGCTCTGTTTTCCTTTCAGAGCCATCAGGTTGACTAAGCAGCTTACGGAGGGGGGTGGTGGCTGTGGCTCGGCGCGAGGAGCCTTCACGGTCTGCTGCCTTGATTTGAACATGATCTCGCCGTCACGGAGCGGAGGAGTGGGACGGATGAACAGCAGCAGGAATGCTCTCTGCCTGCTGCCTCTGCTCCCTGTTCGCACAGAGCTGCCCTCCCGCCCTCCCCGCCGCAGGATCCCGGTGCAATCCGGCAGCTCGGCCCTCGTTCCCTCTGTTTTCCTGCTGGACTGTGACCAGAGCTCAAGGGGAAATGCTTCATACCCCTGGGATAACGTAAACTCAAGGTACAACCCTAAAACATCGGAGGGGAAGCAGGTCTCATCCTCACACAACACCTGACAGCTTCTCCAAGGCATCCCAATGGCCAGTGGGGCTGGAAAAGATTCCTGCTCCTCCTCTGAGGGTCACTGGTGTAACCTGACTCGTTAAGGTTATGGCTCTCCAGCGGGATGGTTTGGTGAGGGCTTCCCAAGAGGCACCAGGCAGGAAAACGCTGAATCCTGGTCAATCCCTGTTTTCCCTTTCCCTGGACTCGCTGCCCTTGGCTGTTCTGTTGTCCTCCTCCCCAGCTCTGTCCTCCTCCCACCTTCCCACACATTTCCCACCTCCATCCCTCTTCTTCTCATTTTCCAGCAAACTGGAAAACGCGAACTTCATTTTCCGTCACAAACACCCCGAGCTGAGCTCAGCTGGTGCTGCCAAGACCAAACCTGCGGGACCAGCCCCTGGAAGGGCCATTCCCTCGATCCTGCGCGTCCCTTCCACCCCACGACCTGGGAACCGAGACCCCGTGCTCTGCGCCACTGAGGGGGAGCTGGCGGCCACCAGAACCTACCAAGGACTTCTGGTCGTAGCCCGTGGGGTCCAGCGAGGCGTTGCTGCCCCTCCTCGAGTCCCCAAAGGCGTGCAGGGAGTCCAGGTGTGGGGAGCACTTTGGGGTGGGCATCGGGGTGGCCGCCGTGCGCATGATGATGGGCGGGGGCATGGCCCCCCTGCCCTCCAGGTGCCCGTTGGGGGTGACAGCCAGCGAGTACATCTTCATCTCTGCACAGAGAGGGGACAGAGGACACCACGTGAGGGGTGGCAGCACAGGTGACAGTGTTTGCTCCCCACAGAAATCTCTCGTGGGTTGAAGCCGGTGCGGGTTTGGTGCCGTGGGCTCTTTCCCAGCCGTTTGAAAGGGATTTTGATCAATTGGTGTTGGGGATTTGCTGCTTCATCTCCTCCTTGTGAGCTCTGCCTCAGCTTCCCCAACAAATGATCCTGCCCCTTCCTCAGCTCAATTCCAGCTGCTCCCCACAATCAGCGTCCCCTCGCCTGAAACAAATCCTGGTTCAGAAGCATTTGGAGGGATCCTAACGGAGGCCAAGCTGGGAATCAAAGGAAGCAGGAGCTGAACTGGCTCCTGTTTGCCATCATTCACTGCTGAAATGTGTGATCCCTCCTTGTCACCCCTCGGGCTGCAAAGTGAAGGCTGTCACCTCCAATCCCATGTTTTTGGTGTTCCAGAGCAGCGTGGGGCCTTTCCCTCAAAGCGACTGCCAGAGCCTCCCGGAACACAAATGAGCAGCAACATTTTCCATCCATCAAACCTCGCCCAAAAATGCGCTTTGTGTGGGAAACCAAAAGGAACAGATGAGAACAAGATTGATCGGAAGAGCTGCCGAGAAGTGGGGTGAGAAGATCGCTGTCAGCAGAGCACTCTGTGCTAATGGTGCAGGGGGAAGGAGGAGACGCAGCTCAGGATTCTTGGGGAAGTTTAAATTAGGAAAAAAAAAACATCTGTCTGAAGGCAACATCAATGCCCATTTAGCTTCCCCTGCGCTTTGCGGAGGGGACTGGTGACTTTGCCATCAGATTAATTGTCAGATTGTTGGGGAAGATGAAATAGGAAAGCTTTATAAATATGATAACCTGGCAAAAGATGCTGGGAATGTGGAAACTCTGAGCGAGATTGAAATGAAGCCAAGCTTTGAGATCCCAAAGCCCAGCTCCTGAACAACTGGAAAACAATGGCATGGCCACTGCAGGTGATCCCCCTTGGATTGAACAATCCCCTCTGCTTGCAGACAGGCCCAAGGCTCAGAGCAGACCCCACCAAGCTGGCAGAGGCTCCCAAAAGCAGCTTTTAGGGTTTCAAACAGAACACTGTATGGTGATGCAATAGTTCTCATGGGCTGGGTGCAAATGTTCTAAGATTTGTAGCTGGTTCTGGATTGGTGAATGAGAATGAGAATATTCAGCACAGAAGATGATTTATGGGATTGGAAAGGCCAAGCTCGCTCTCTCCTCTCTCCTCTCCTCTCTTGCTCTCTCCCTTCTCTCCCTGCTCCAGGCTGTGTCTGGCAGCCCCCAGCAGCTCTCCTACACCCACGCCCTTTCACAATGAACCTCACGCTCTCAGACCCGGCTGCAGAGATCTCTCGTCTGTCCCCACCCTACCAAACCCACCCCCAAATTCTACCCCAGATAAACTGGATTCTCGCACCGAGGAGGCAGAGCTGTGGCTCCCAGACTCCCAGGAAAATGCAGGCACAAAACTCCCCCCACCTGTTGCTCGGAGGTCTTTCAGCTTCTCAAACTCGTCCTCGAAGTTGGCAGAGGTCTTGTCCTCATCTGTGTCTGACCTGCTGGCATCACCCTGCAGAGAGGAGGAGGGTAATTAATAAACCTGATTCATTAGGATTCCTCAGCAGCTCAGAGCTACCTCTGCTCCCCGTGGTTATTTTATGCCAAATTCCCTCTGACACCACCCTGGGAATGGCCCCAGGCCACTCTCTCTTCCTTGTTTTCCCTCATTTGGGCAGAAAGGACGATGCTCTGGTCGTCACCGTGTCCCAGCCATGTCCCTGTGCTCCCTCCACTGCTCCAGGAACAGCAAATCCCGGGGGAAAACACCACAGAGCAGCTGGAATTGCAGGAATGACTGAAAACCTGGCATGGTGTGGCTCCCTGTTTGCCCTCCCTGTGATCCCAGCTGGAAACACTCAGGGTTTGATGGCAAAGGGTGGCAGAGGGTTTGAATTCTGTGTTTGACAGCACTTTGAGTTTGACTTAGATCTGCAAGCCCTGATTTGCCTCCTCCGTGCTGGCTGGGAGCAGATTGTTTTGGGAAATCTCTTGGCAACCCGAGGCAGAGGGAATGAGGCCAGTTTGCCTGCACCATCTCAGGACAGGGAGCAGCCACCCTCACCCTGCCTTTCCTCCTGGAAATCCTTTTTTCCCCCCACTTTTGTGCAAATCTGCTGCCAAAAACAATCAGCCTGGGACAGAGGAGCCTCCTCAGGTACTCCTGGCTGGGGGAGGAATTCCAGCAGAATTCCAGCAGAATTCCAGCAGAATTCCAGCAGGACTCTGGCTGGGTTCCTCAGGACTTCAGAAATCAGTGCAAATTGATAGCAAACTGCTGGATTAAAGAGCTGATCCCAGGAAAAAAAAAAAAAAGGAGCTCAGCTCCTTGCCCGGTGCCTGAACAAATCCCCACGGCCTCCAGAGCCGCGGCGCTGAAGTGGCAGCGAACTTCATTTTGTCTGTGATTTATTGCAGCCGGGATGACTGAAAGGCTCCAGCTCCCTGATTCATCTTTGTCTCAGAGCAGAAACGCCGGTGCAGGGTGGATGAAGGATTTGCACAATTTTGGGAGCTTTTCCTGCTCTCCCAGAGCAGCTCTGGGGGGAGGTTTCACAGCGACGTGGGAACGGTGAGAGCACAAATACGCAATTATGGCCCTGTTTGAAGTCTGGCTACTTGAACTGAGCTCAAATGGGCTAAAAATGGGTTTGTGGCCGTTTGAGTCTGTTCTCCTCTAGGAAAACTCCTGGCAAAGTCGCTCCAGAGGCAGAGCAGGGGCTGGGATCGGGCTGAGAGCGCGTGCTGGGGCTCACGGGACAATTCTTAGCGTCCTTGCTCGAACCCTGCCGATGTTTCTGGGCTGAGAGCGGCTCTCAGCTGCACGCATCTCCCAGGAGCCCCTCTCTGGATAAATAAAAGAAACACCGGAGCAAATGGAGGAGAAAAATCTCCTCAGTGACTCCTGTGGCTGCTCAGAGCAGCTCCTGTCACAGGGCAAAGTCAAAGAGGTCAAAGACGAGAATTCTGCCGCGTTCCCAACGCCGCGGCAGAGCCGGGGATGACAAAAACAAACCCAGCAGCTCCACTGGGAATTCTTCTCTGCTTTGCAACCAGAGCAGCCTGGTCTGGTGGAAGTTTCCCTGTCCATGGCAGGGGGGTGGAAGCAGAATTTTCAAGTCTCTTCCAGCCCAAACCATTCCAGAATTCCGTGATTTTGAAGAGGAGCCCTGGCAGCTGAAACGCAGCCCTGAGAAGGGTTTTCTGTAATACCAAGCACAAACCCACAGGCCTGGCGTCAGGTTTGATCATGAATGGGAGTGGAGAGCAAAATGTGCCCTGCAAATGTCGTGGGCTGTGGCTTGCAGGCCTTTGGGGAGGAATAATCCAGGCTTGGCAAAGCGGAGCTTACACACATTGAAATCGTGGTCTGGAAGAGCCATTAGGGGCGGGCAGGGAAAGCAGAGCCCTTTGTCTGGACGGGGAATCAGGCACTCAGGGAGGTTCAGCCTCCCAGAGGGCAGGGGAGGAGTGGGATTTGTTCCCTGCAAAGATCCAGGGGAGAAAACTTCCTTGTGCCTAAAAGCATCGTCCTAAAGATCTGAGAATTGAACGTGAGGAGCATGGAAAGAGCTTTGGAACAGCTCCTGAAGAGCCTTAAATATCCCAGAATGGGACTGAATTCCAAGGAAAGGCCTGGATTCAGAGCCAGTCTCATCCTGCCTGGTTCCCAGGACTGGAACTGGCTGGAAAATGTGGAATTACAGAATACAGAGTCATGTACAGCACGGCTTTACCAGGGGAAAATCCTGCTCGGCAACCCTGGTTTCCTTTTAGGACCAGGAAACCACCCCTTACCAAGGGCAGCCAGGTGATTTCACCTTTTTTGGATTTCACTAAAACTTTTTAATATATTGAAAGTCTGAGTTCCACCCCACAGAAAGACAGATCACGGGGTATGTGAGTAAAATTAATCCTCAATTATTTCTTCCAGATCACACAGCACACCAGGCAGAAGATCAAAGTCCTGGTCCCCCAGTTCTCATTCCACAAATGAGAATTCTCATTCCACAAATCTTTGCATTTAACTGCAAAGATTGATCCAGAAGAGCTTCACGTGCCCAGGACAGCACCTCTGCACCCCTTAAATTTAAATTTTGGGCTGGAGAGTTTGATTCAGAAGAGCTTCACGTGCCCAGCCCAGCTCATCTGCACCCCTTAAATTTAAATTTTAGGGCTGTAAAAATGGATTTACAAGAGCTGCACATGCCCAGCCCAGCTCATCTGCACCCCTTAAATTTAAGGCTGTGAAGATCAATTCAGAAGAGCTTCACGTGCCCAGCCCAGGTCATCTACACCCCTGAAATTTAAATTTTGGGCTGCAAAGATTGATCCAGAAGAGCTTCATGCACACAACACTGATCATCTACACCCCTTAAATTGAAAATTTAGGGCTGCAAAGATTGATTTAGAAGAGTTTAATGCACCCAACACCGATCATCTGCACCCCTTGAACTTAAATTTCAGGCTGCAAAGATTGATCCAGAAGAGTTGTACACGCCCTGCCCAGCTCATCTTCACCCCTTAAATTTAAATTTTAAGGCTGTAAAAATTGATTCACAAGAGCTTCACATGCCCAGCACTGATCATCTGCACCCTTTAAATTGAAATTTTAGGGCAGTAAAGTTTAATTCAGAAAAGCTTCATATGCCCAGCAGAGCTCATTTACACCCCTAAAATTTAGGGCTGTGAAGACTGATTCAGAAGAGTTTCATGTGCCCAGCCCAGCTCATCTGCACCCCTTAAACTTAAATTTTAGGGCTGTAAAAATTGATTTACAAGAGCTGCACATGCCCAGCCCAGCTCATCTGCACCCCCTTAAATTTAAATTTTAGGGTTGCAAAGATTGATCCAGAAGAGTTGTACACGCCCTGCCCAGCTCATCTTCACCCCTTAAATTTAAATTTTTTGGGTGTCAAGTTTAATTCAGAAGAGCTTCACGTGCCCAACAAAGATCATCTACACCCCTTAAATTTAAATTTTATGGGTGTAAACTTTAATTCAGAAGAGCTTCATGTGCCCAGCCCAGCTCATCTGCACCCCTTAAATTTAAATTTTGGGCTGCAAAGATTGATCCAGAAGAGCTTCATGTGCCCAACAAAGATCATCTTCACCCTTTAAATTTAAATTTTATGGGTGTAAACTTTAATTCAGAAAAGCTTCACGTGCCCAACCCAGCTCACCCACACCCCTTAAACTTAAATTTTAGGGCTGTAAAAATTGATTTACAAGAGCTGCACATGCCCAGCTCAGCTCATCTGCACCCCTTAAATTTAAATTTTAGGGTTGCAAAGATTGATCCAGAAGAGTTCTACATGCCCTGCCCAGCTCATCTTCACCCCTTAAATTTAAATTTTTTGGGTGTCAAGTTTAATTCAGAAGAGCTTCACGTGCCAAACAAAGATCATCTACACCCCTTAAATTTAAATTTTATGGGTGTAAAGTTTAATTCAGAAGAGCTTCACGTGCCCAGCACAGATCATCTGCACCCCTTGAGTTTAAATTTAGGGCTGCAGAGTTTGATCCAGAAAAGCTTCATGTGCCCAGCCCAGTTCATCTACCCTCCTTAAATTTAAACTTTGGGCTGCAAAGATTGATCCAGAAGAGCTTCACATGCCTAACAAAGATCATCTGCACCCCTTAAACTTCTATTTTAGGGCTGTCAAAATTGATTCACAAGAGCTTCACTTGCCCAACCCAGCTCATCTACACCCTTAAATTCAAATTCAGGCCTGACTCCGTGGGTAGATGTTTTCCCTGCCGTGGATTATCCCCACGCGTGTCCGTTCTCCTCGACACGGATCCAGCCCCAGCTCCCCCTCACCTCCGCCTGGAACCCCTCCACCAGGATGGCCACCAGCAGGTTGAAGAGCACGTAATTGCCAAAAGTCATCAGGGCCACGAAGTAGAGGGCGGCCCAGGAGGAGGTGGAGGCCATCCCGTTGTAGAGCACCACGTTCCAGTCCTCCTGGGTCAGGATCTGCGGGGAAAGGGGAGAGAGGGAGAGTCTGAGATCCCGCCGTCCTCCCTCTCCTCCTGACCTTCCCCACCCGCGGCTCTCGTGAGGTGACACAGCAGAAATTGCCTTTTTTTTAGCTCTTCGTGTGTGATTTCTGGTCACGTTGTGGGAATTTGCCTTTTTTTAACTCTTTGCATGTGATTTTGGATGACTTTGTAGGAATTTGCCTTTTTTTGGCTCTTTGTCTGTGATTTCTGATTGCATTGTAGGAATTTGCCTTTTTTTGTGTGTGATTTCAGATCACATTGTGGGAATTTGCCTTTTTTTAGCTCTTTGCATGTGATTTTGGATGACTTTGTGGGAATTTGCCTTTATTTATCTCTTTGTGTGTGATTTCTGGTCACGTTGTGGGAATTTGCCTTTATTTATCTCTTTGTGTGTGATTCCTGATCACATTGTAGGAACTTGTCTTTTTTTAACTCTTTGCATGTGATTTTGGATGACTTTGTGGGAATTTGCCTTTTTTTGGCTCTTTGTGATTTCAGATCACATTGTGGGAATTTGCCTTTTTTTAGCTCTTTGTGTGTGATTTCTGATCACATTGTAGGAATTTGCCTTTTTTTATCTCTTTGTATGTGATTTCGGGTCACGTTGTGGGAATTTGCCTTTTTTTAGCTCTTTGCATGTGATTTTGGATGACTTTGTGGGAATTTGCCTTTATTTAACTCTTTGTCTGTGATTTCTGATCACGCTGTGGGAATTTGCCGTTTTTTAGCTCTGCCTGTGATTTTGGGTCACATTGTAAGAATTTGCCTTTTTTTTGTGTGTGATTTCAGATCACATTGTGGGAATTTGCCCTTTTTTGGCTCTTTGCCTGTGATTTCAGATCACATTGTAGGAATTTGCCTTTATTTATCTCTTTGTATGTGATTTCGGGTCACGTTGTGGGAATTTGCCTTTTTTTAGCTCTTTGCATGTGATTTTGGATGTCTTTGTAGAAATTTGCCTTTTTTTTGTGTGTGATTTCTGATCCCATTGTAGGAATTTGCCTTTATTTATCTCTTTGTATGTGATTTCTGATCACATTGTAGGAATTTGCCTTTTTTCAGCTCTTTGTGTGTGATTTCTGATTACATTGTGGAAATTTGCCTTTTTTTATCTCTTTGCACCCCTGCTGGCCAAGCCTCCCCTCCCTGCAGGAAGGGCTGGCACTGCCCTGCCCATCCAGATCCAAGACATCCCAATGAAGTGAAGGATGCAGTGTCCCTAATCCCGTTATTCCGCGGAGGTGTTGCCTCCTCCGATAACCATCAGGAAATAACAGACCCGAGGCCACAGATCTCAGCTCCTCCTTCACAAGGCAACTGGAGCTGAAGGAAAGGGTAAGGGACAGGGTTTTTAATGAGATAAATGACATTGGGTGGCTCCAGGAGCTCAGGGAAGTTGTTTCCTTTAGGTTAAAAAAAAAACAAACACCCATCCCTTCAAAGCCTCGCTCTGAGGGATCTTCCTCAGGGAATTCCACTCCCCAAAAATCAAAAATCAAAAATCCTGCAGGCCTTGGAAAAATGAGGGACAGGCTCAGGTTCCACATTAATTCCCGCAATGAAAATGGCCTGGAACCCGCTCTGAACCAAGGTGGCTTTGGGGACAGGAGCGCTGCACTGAGTCATGCTGCTCCGTGACCTTCCTGGGACACAGGACTGAGCCCTGCTGCTCCGTGCCAGCTGCGTTTCCCAAGGGACTGGGAGGAGGAATGCAGCAATCCGTGTGTTGGGAAGGGAAAAAATGGGAAGCTCTGAGGCTGGGGATGATTTGTCCTTGCTCCTCTGGAAGAATTTATAACCACAGTGAAGGTTTCGGGTTGGTTTCCACCCTGAGTGATGCTACTCTGCTTTTAGGAACTTTATTTACACTAGTTGCACTCAGATTTCAGCTTTGAAACACTAAAATCTAATCTTTAGATTTAAAATACCCCCGAAATTGCAGCTGAACCCGCCAGGAATTCCAGGCGCCGACCAGAACTTGGCAGAGGAAACACAACTTTTGCTGTCAAGGCTTTCCCAACGCCTCCAGCTGCGGTTTGTGAGGGGATTTGTCGCTCCCAGTAACACAGAATGGTTTGCAAAGGGCATTTTTGGGGCAGTGAAGGAGAAAAAGGAGAGAGAAATCTGCAGAGCAGGAGCAGGATGGGCAGCAAAAAGGAAAATAAAGGTGAATCCCCTCCTTTTACTGATAAAAGATACGGGCAGTGCTGATTTTGAGTAGATTCCTTCTCCATCCGAGCCAGAAACACCATCCCTGCCCTGATAACTCTTCACTCCAAGTTTGACACCTCCTGGAAGGGTTTTTTTTTTTTGGAATAAAAGCTCCTCAAAACGTCCCTGAGGAGGCAGAGCTCACCTGGAACACGGTCACGATGGCCCAGAGCAAGGTATCAAAATTCTTCCTGTCTGGAACTGTGTCCCCCGTGTCGGTTTTCAGGCTGAACTTGCATCCAAAAAGGTGCATGCCAAGGATGCTGGAGGGGGAGATGGAATAAAAACCTGGCTGATTTGGGGTTTTACGGGTATTTTTCCACTCTCAGTGGGTTTTTTTTCGACCCTGAAATTTGGTTTTCACGTTTCATTCCTGAAGGCAAATCCAGGATCTCCTTTGTCTGGAAAAATGGCAGTAGGAGTTAGCAGCTCCCTGTTTTCCAAGCAAAGGATCCTGAGGGGCTTTAGAAGGTCCAGCAGACGGAAATCTTGGAATCTGCAAAAATTCCATCCCAAATCTAACACTGGGAGGGTCCAGGCAGAGCTCAGGATCCCCTGAGGGGCAATTATTGCCTGTTTGTGCCCTTCATTCCCCTCTGGAATGATGACATTCCATGAAAAACAGGCTGGAAAGGGGTAAACATCTCAATGTGAGCGCTTCCCCCACACAGGCAGCGCGTCCCTGTCCCCACCCACACATCCCTGAGGTGGAACTGATGCCTTCAGATCTTTTATATTTTCCAAAATGCATTATTTTTTTAATTTATATTTTTCAAAATGCATTATTTTTTATTTATATTTTTTGATATTCATAATTTTTATTTATATTTTCCAAAGTGCATTATTTTTTAATTTCTATTTTTCAAAGTGCATAATTTTTAAATTTATATTTTCCAAAATGCATAATTTTTTTATTTTGATTTTTCAAAGCACATTATTTTTTAATTAATATTTCTCAAAATGCATTTTTTAAAATTTATATTTTTCAAAGTGCATTATTTTTTTATTTATATTTTTCAAAATGCATTATTTTTTTATTTATATTTTTTGATATTCATTATTTTTTAATTTCTATTTTCCAAAATGCATTATTTTTTATTTATATTTTTTGATATTCATTTTTTTATTTCTATTTTCCAAAATGCATTATTTTTATTTATATTTTTTGATATTCATTATTTTTTAATTATATTTTTCAATGTGCATTATTTTTTATTTCTATTTTTTGGTATTCATTATTTTTTAATTTCTATTTTCCAAAAGGCATTATTTTTTATTTATATTGTTTGATATTCGTTATTTTTTTATTTATGTTTCTCAAAACGCTCGATGCATTTTCCAACGCGCTGCATCAGTGCACAGCTCCAAACTCCAGATAAACTGGAGTTAACTCCCTTCACATTTGGGTCAGACCAAAGAATCCCTCAGGGCCTGAGATCCGACGGTACCTCACAGACTGAGGCCCCAAAAACGATCAACAAAAGTGAATTTGGTGGGGAGCAAACTGGGGGTAAATCACTTGATTACCTGAAAGCTGTAATTGGACAATTAACCCTTGATATGCAAATAGATCAGACTTAAACCTGTCTGAAAAGCTCGTGCCCATTGTCCATGTTGGATGAAAGCTGCATCCATTGATACCCTTAAATAAATACCTTTATCCTTTAATAAAAACCCACTTTATCCTCTTAACTCTGCCCTGTGCAGCCGCTCCACGGCATCAAAACGCCTCGAGGAGGAGCCACCAGGCTGAGCAATACCTGAAGATGAAGATGAAGAGCATGAGCAGCATGCAGAAGGTGGCCACGTTGTCCATGGTCTTCATGAGCTCCAGATAAACTGCAGTTAACTCCCTTCACATTTGGGTCAGACCAAAGAATCCCTCAGGGCCTGAGATCCGAGGGCACCCCACAGACTGAGGCCCCAAAAACGATCAACAAAAGTGAATTTGGTGGGGAGCAAACTGGGGGTAAATCACTTCATTACCTGATGCTATAATTGGACAATTAACCCTTGATATGCAAATAGATCAGACTTAAACCTGTCTGAAAAGCTCGTGCCCATTGTCCATGTTGGATGAAAGCTGCATCCATTGATACCCTTAAATAAATACCTTTATCCTTTAATAAAAACCCACTTTATCCTCTCAACTCTGTCCAAACGCCTCGAGGAGGAGCCGCCAGGCCGAGCAATACCTGAAGATGAAGATGAAGAGCATCAGCAGCATGCAGAAGGTGGCCACGTTGTCCATGGTCTTCATGAGCACCACGAGCTGGCGGCGCAGGGCGGGCATGAACCTCACGAGCTTCAGCACGCGGAGCAGCCGGAAGGTCCGGAGCACGGACAGGCCCCCGTCCGACTGCCCGATGATCTCCCACACGCTGCGGGGACACGGGGACACCGCTGGCACCCGCAGCTCTGCTCCAGGGGAGATGCTTGCCCTCCAGGAATTCCCCCTCTCCCTGCTCTTTTCCTGCTCTTTCCTGCTGCTGGGAATGCGGTTTCGCTCCGCGGCTCCGCGGCTCCGCGGCCGCGCCTCTGGTGGGATAACTCGTCTCCTTTACAGCTAGTTTAAAGTTTTGGTTTAAAGTTTTGGTTTAAAGTTTTGGTTTAAATTCCCTCCTTAATTCCCATTTTTCCTGGGGTTCTCCATGTCTGCACCACTACAGTAATGTGGATTTTGTCCCAGGAATATCCATTCCTAGGCTATAGAAATATCCATTCCTAGGATATAGAAATGAATATCCATTCCTATGATATAGAAATATTAATTCCTATGATATAGAAATATTCAGTGCTATGATATAGAAATAAATATCCATTCCTGTGATACAGAATTATCCATTCCCATGATATAGAAATAAATATCTATTCCTATGATATAGAAATGAATATCCATTCCTATGATATAGAAATTAATATATTTCCTATGATACAGAAATATCCATTCCTGTGATATAGAAATAAATATTAATTCCTATGATATAGAAATATCCATTCCTGTGATATAGAAATAAATATCCATTCCTATGATACAGAAATGAATATCCATTCCTATGATTCAGGAATATCAGCACAGCTCTCTCCATTCATTAAAACAAAGCGTTTTTCTTCCAGTGTCTCTTAAGAGAAGTAGGGAAACAAAAAAACCCCCTTGAAGTCAGTAGGATCAATGGTTTTACATCTCTTGAGGGATTTGTCTCCCTTTAGAACATCCAGAGGGAGGTTTTTGGGATGGGTTGGCTCGATCAGGTCCCACCACGACCTTGGTTGTGAGCCCTGACTGCTCCTCCCTCGTCTGAATCGAAGGGATGAGCCAAGGGCACTCTCCAGGTTTCCATCTCCGTGTCCCTGGGATTCCGTGCCCCAAACTATTGATGGAGGGGTGCTCAGGAAGGAGCCCAGCCCTGGGGTGTGGCTGGGACGGTGTCCCCCGGGGAGCACAGCGGAGCTGGGCCCTCCCTTCCCCTCCTGCTTGCCCAGTTCCAGCGGGGCTGGGATAATTTGGGAGAGGGAGGATGCGCTGCTGGGACAGGGACACTGCCAGCACTCCTTCCCCAGGACCAGCCACGCTTGAGTGGAAAATCCACCCCAGTGCCAGGCGTGTGGCAATAAATAAATTGAATAAATAAATAAATAGAATTTCCTCTGCCAGGTCCATTTACTTTGGAGAGCCCTCCTGGGGACAGGAATCCCAAAGTGCAGCACATCCCAGCCCTGGATTAACACATGGAATCACGGAATCACTGGGCTGGAAGAAATCTTTGGGATCATCAAGTCCAACCCACGCCCCAACACCACCTCAACCAAACCATGGCACTGACTGCCACATCCAATCTTTTCACAGACACATCCAGGGATGGTGACTCCACCACCTCCCCAGGGAGACAATTCCAATATTGTAGGGTCACACCATGGGGGTTCTAGAAAAGCAGGCCTGGAAGGCCCAGAATTGGCCTTTTCCCTGGGCCTGGAGGTGACCATGGAAACACATCCAGGTCACCTGGGATGGACTGGGATAAAGAATGATGGGTTTGGGACCTTCTGGAGCAATTGTGTGGGAATATTGTGGTTTGTGCCCTTGCAGGGCATTGTTCACCTGTTCCCATCACAGGGAACATCTGGGACTGGGGACACTCTGGGTGCATCTTTGCTGTTTGTGTGAGGTTCTGTCCTGGTTGTGTGCTGGGATTGAAGGGATTTTCCCTGCTCAATGAAGGTCTCTGCACTTCCCCATCTTGTGTGAAGTCCACGCCCTTGCGCGAATACTGCAAATATTTTACCACTCTTTCAGCAAAAAACCTTTTCCTAACCTAAACTTCCTGACCTAAATCCCAACCCAAGCTTCCCTTGCCATCCCTGATCCCCATCCCATTCCCCAACCCCTCCGAACCCTCAGCAGCAGAGCCCCAGTGGGGAAAGGACCGGGCAGTGACCTGATGACCACGATGATGCCGTCGAAGATGTTGTAGGGGTTCTTGATGTAGCCGAAGATGCCGAAGGCCAGGAGCTTGAGGAGCATCTCCAGGGCAAACATGCTGGTGAAGACGATGTTGCTGATCTCCAAGGCGTTGGTCAGCTCGTCTGGCTACGGGCAGAAAAGCAGAGTGGTCAGGGAAGATGGGAAAGGTTGGAATGTTCCTCCCACTGGGATTGGTGATCCTTCTGGAAAGGCGTGGAGAAGGATAAATGATAAGTAGATGAACCTCATGGAGAGTCCCTGGGAGTTTTACAGGGATCATGGGATCCCAGTTCTGGAGCAGCTGGAGGACAACTGTGCCCAATCCAAAATAATTAAAACTATGTAAATGAGAGGGTTTGTTCACTGTTCCAGGAGAGGTTTATCCAGGTTTATCCAGGAATGACTGATCTGCCTGGATTCACATGGATCACTGGGCTTTCACTGCTCCGACTCCAGCAGAATTTCATGGATGCTGCTACATCCAAACCACGTCCAATGGCTTGGGTGTGGGAATATCAGCACAGCTCTACTCATTAAAACAAAACGTTTTTCTTCCAGAAAGAGAATTAGGAAAAAAAAATACCACTTAAATTCAGTGGGATCAATAGTTTGATGTCTTTTGAGGTATTTATTTATCTCCCTTTGGAAATTGTCCCCAAAACCCCAAAATGCTCTTTCCTAAAAGCAGCAGATTTTTAAGTGAGAGCCAGGATTGCACTCAGGATCTCTGAGTTTCTCTGGGATTTCACGGAGCTGAAATCCAAGATTTCTCCCTGCCCCTCCTCCATCCCAGCACCACATTCCCCCTGGCTCCAACCTCTGTTTCCAGACATTCCATTCCTTTCCTGGGAAGTGCAGCAGAGCCTGCCCAGTGCCCGGGCTCCCAAATTTTGATTTGTTCACTCCCTGGAGCTGCTCCTTCCAGCAGCACCCGGCTCTGAATGAGCATCTCCAGTTCCAGGCCTGCTCCTTTGCGAGGCAAAACGAGTCTTTTTCATTTCCTTTTCCTCAGCGCAACAACATCGTCTGGGAAAAGGTGTGATTTTCATATCTGACTCATCTCCTGGCCTGATAACAATTTCCTTCATTCCCCATCCCTCATTAGGGACGTTCTGGGGGGAATTTTTGCACTATTTGAGGCTCTGAAGGAGGGACCAGTGTAACAGTGAACTCCACACTCAGCAAATCCAACCCCTTGGGAGAGGAAGGAGAGGATGAAGGAGTTAAGTGGGACTGGGGAAGAGCCCACACATCCCCTGCAGCCCAGCCCGTGGGCTGCTAATGAGCCATCACTCACTGCTAAATTACTGCCTGCAATCGCCTGTCTGCTGCTCAGCCATTTATCCGGGGGGAAGAGCACTCGGAGCTCCCGGAGCTCCCGCTCCCAATCCACACGCTCCCATTGCCGTGGGATACCGGGACATTCTCAGTTCTTTCCTCTCCAGCCAACACCTGAGCAGCAGTGCCCGATATTCCCTCAGAGCTCGCTCATCCCATTCCTCTCGCTCATCCCATTCCTTTCCCTCACAGTGCCAAAATAACAGAAAAACCACCCCAAAAAAAACCCCATCAGAGGCTCAGGGCTGCTGTGGGATGGAATTGAACCAGCTCTCCACAGAGACTGATCCTAAAATAGCCCTGCAGGCTCCCAGGCTGGCCAGCTCCGAGCCACGGTGGTGACAGGACCCGGAGCTGGCAGCGTCCCCGAGCTCTTTGTCAGGACCTGGCACGTTCAGGGTCCCCCCCTCCCCGGGTGGGGTTGGATGAGGGAATTCTTGACAAGGAGAAAATAACTCATTAAAGTCTCGTGTCCCAGCTCCTGGAGCGGGGTGTTGGTGGCAGGGAAATGAACGGCAATCATCAGCAAGGGATCACACGGAATCCCAGGATTATTAAAGTTGGGAAAGACCTTCAGGACTGAGTCCAACCTGGGCCTGATCCCCGCCTTGCCACCAGCCCAGAGCACTGAGTGCCATGTCCAGGAATTCCTTGGACTCCACCACCTCCCTGGGCAGCCCATTCCAAGGCCTGAGCACCCTTTCCATGGAGAAATTCCCGCTGGTGCCTGACCTGTTCCTCCCCTGGCACAGCTTGAGGCCATTCCCTCTGATTCCATCTCTGGTTGTCTGGGAGAAGAAGCCACCATCGTTCTCGACAGGAATCTGCACTTTGGTGGATTTGTTCTGTTTTCCAGCACCTTTTTTCCCCTGGGAAACATGGAAAACCTGCCCACTGCTATTCCCAAAACCTCGTCCTCTCCCACAGAGCAGCAGCCTCGCCCACTAAAGGCAAACGTAGCGTGGGGTTCTCCAAATTCCCCTTGCTGCTGCCAAGAGTCACAATTCTGTCATGAAAATTGGGCTTCCTGGTGACCACCTCAAAGTCCCTGCAGTGGGTTGAGGTTTGTTCCTCCTCACCAAAAAACCAAGCTATTTCCAAACCACCACACTCCCTAATCCTGGAATGCTGTGGATGTGGAAGCACAGAACCACTGAGGCTGGAAAAGACCTCGAAGGTCATCGAGTCCAACGCGATAAGGCAATCTCAAAGCCATCACCAAAAAAAGTCAGTGCCGAGTCTGAAGAGCTGAACAACCCCAAGAACACCCTCAGGAAAATAAAAGTCATTTGTCCATTGCTATCCCCTAAAATCCCAAGTTTCCTGAGGCAAACCCAAGGTTTTCCTGTGCCCTGTGGAGCACTGAGCCAACCCTGAATTTATTTCCCGATTTTTGCTTTGTCTCCAGCGCCGTGACTTTCGCCTCCTCCTGAATTCCAGGAGAAAAAACCCGCAGCGATCTGTCAGGGAGCTGAGAGGAGAGGCCACGAGGGACGGGGACAGGAGAGGACGAGGAGGTGGCCTGGAACGCCAGCAGCTGCGACCAGGAGCTGATCCAGCAGATCGGAGCGCGCCAGGACGCCCGGGAAAGGTTGACAGACGGCTGACACTGCAAAACCTCACCTCAGGGATCTTCATTATCCTTCTGGGACCGTGTCTGGAGCCAGGCAGCACTAATGTGATGACAGGCCCAGCTGTGAGCGGGGATGTCGGAGCAGGATCCTGCCGGGACACCAGGCAGGACCCGCCGGGCACCGACAAGGACGGATGGCCCTGAACGGCGGCCAAGCCGCGCCGGGAGCTCGGGGATTATTGGAGTGGAAGCTGAGGAGCAGATGAGCCAAACATCCAAGAGCCTGGCGGTGTAATTGCCTCCTCCTGACACCGACGGGAGCCCGGGAAACGCGGATATTTTTGTTCCTTCTGAAATGGTTTATTGCTCGGAGCGCGAATTTCCCGCTCCTCTCGCTCGCTGACGAGCAGAGATCCACGCGGAGGGTCAGGGAAGGGACACTCCAAGATGGATTTGGCCATTCCCCTGGTGGCAGCCACTAGGAGCCACTGTTGGTTTTTTTTTTTTGTCCGAATTAAAGCCAATCCTGGAGCAGGAATTTTTTCCAGGAGTCTTTTTCTCTGGGTGAAACAAAGCGTTGATTTGCTGAAAAAAATAAAAAGCTTTTCATGGCGAGGATTATTTTCGTCCCGACTTTCTGGCTGGAAGGAAACGGAGATTGCAAGGACAATTTCAAATTGCTGCAATGCCTCGTCGTGACCTTCTCAGAACTGGAAACTTCAGGCTTTTGGCTGGAGCAGTGGCTCAGTCATGAAATGCAGCTCGGGTTGGGATGGGTAACAAAGCTTGGCAGCAAAATGAGGCTCTTCCAGGAGATTTGGTCTAAAGCGGTGGATTTTGCTTTTTGCTGATTTTTTTTCAATGCCTGGTTGAAAATTTTCCCTGGCAGGGAAGATACCTGCTCACCACGGGGGTTCCAAGCTGCAGCGGGGAAAAATTCCTTTTCCAGGCACAGAGAGGGAGAGCACAAGCCCCGAGCAGCTCTGGGGATCTCCACAGCTTTTGCTGCTGCCGTTATTGACCTTTGCATCAGCCCCGGATTCCAGAGCCTAAAGGTGACCCCGTGGAATTGCAGGAGCATCCAAAATGCTCAGGAATGCCCAGAATACGGGAGAAGATTGGCAATGATGGATGAGGATCCCCCACTCCGGGTGTGGAGGTTGGAATGGGAATGGCCTTGCTGGAAACCGTCGCCAAAAACGAGCACGGAGTGGTTTAACCCCAGGTCCCACTGGAAAGCCCCAAGGAATGCTCAAAAAAATTCAGATCTGAGTCTAAACTTTATAATTTCAGATTTAAATCATCCTTGGGCTGCAGGATTAAGTTTCCCACTATTCAAGGGAAGGGCAGGAACTGTGTGGGATCAAGTTTGGAAGATTTCAGCATCCTTGAGTTTAAAATCAGAGCCAGCCTTGGCCGCAGGCAAAACACATCCCCCCCGTGCCCATTTCCAAGGCCATATTTATGCTGCAGAATATTCCAGCCATTCCAAACGATGCTTTTATTAGGGACAAACCTCAAACAGTTCATTCCAAGTTCAGATAAACAGACCAAAAAAAAAAAAAAAAAAAAATCCTTTCCTAAATAGTTTAGGTCTGAAAACCTCGGAAGCTCAAGCCCTCGCTGAGGATCTGCCACTCGTGGTTTCAGCACAGAAAACCCCAGAGCTCTCCTGGAACCACGGAATTCAAAGAAAAACCCAGAATGGGCAAATTATCGGTGGCTGCTCCAAGCGGAGAATGAAGGGGAGGAATTTGCAGCCTCAGGTTCTCTTTGTGCACCTGAATTCCTGCAGTTTTCCAAGGACCGGGATCTCTTTGTGCCTCTTTTTCCTCTCTCTCCCTCATCTCCTCTGATTGCTGCATCCATCCTAAATTATCTTACACAATTTAGGCTCAGTCCTAGCAGGACAATTGGGCACCTTTTTGCTCTGAAACTCGGGGGGGATAATCCCACCTGCATCCCTCCCAGGGGAGGAGAGGGCTCTGCCACCACCACCGCCTTCACGCTGAAGTTTCCAGAGTTAAAAACGTGTTTTCCTTCCGAAATCCCCCTCCGAAGCAGCTCAACTGTTGCTCTGGTTTTTATAGTATTCCATGTTTTACTTTGGTAGTAGAATTTCCCGTGCATTTTCTGTAAACGTCGTCCGTGTTTTCCTAACCGGCATAAATTGTTTTAAACTTCTAGATTGTTTTTCATTCCTTTCTCCTAAGGTGCAGAAAGGTGATAAACAGTGTCATTATCCTGTGGAACTGTAAAAAGTGGTCACCTCATTGACCGACCCACGATTGTCTTGAGAAAAACATAAAAATGAGTGAATAAAGAAAGGCAGGGCCCTCTTTTTTTGTGGCCCTGCCTGAGCAGTCCTAACGTGCTGCCGAATCTCTGTGTTCCTTTCGTGTCCGACAGTGCGACACTCAACTTCTCCTGAGCTGGGAGAGCTGAGAGTGGCAGAGCCCCGAGGAGCAGCAAACAAACGCAGAACATTGAGTCTCATAAACATCCTTTGCGCTGGGCTTGTTTTTGCTCTTAGTCCCGAGCCTAAAGCTGTCAACGGGACTCGCAGCGCTTGTTTGTGTTGGCTTCTGTGCCTCAGATGTTGCAGCTCAGCCCGCGGAGGCTCTGACCAGGCACGGTAATGATCTGTCAATCCCTCCTTGGCTCCCGGGCACTCCTTGCCTCTCCTCGCCTCATTTTCGGGCAATTATAATTCTCCAATTACCAGGTTTTCTGTCGCAGCGGAGTTCACCTGCTGGAATTAAAACCCACGGGGAATGCGGAGAGAGGGGAAGGAATCCAGGGATATTGAGACCCATCCAGTCCCACCTTGGAGCACTTTCCACCATCCCAGGGTGCTCCAAACCCCGTCCAACCTGGCCTGGGATAATTCCAGGGATGCACAGCTTCTCTGGGAATCCGTGCCACCCTCCCGGGGAAAAATCAGAGCATTCCCAGGAGAAGGAACAGGGAAGGAGGGGAGCTGTGACATCTCCCAGGCGGGGACTCGACGCTCACAGGAGGGACAGGCTGCCCTGCACTCTGCAAATCTGGGTTTTATTTCCAGCTGTGTCATTCCCATGCCTCTGGAAAAGCTCCTTTTCCAGGGATTTTCAGGAGCAGGGGAAAGCAGAGCTGTCAGGGGATGGAAGCGACACCCCGGCAGAGACGAAGGCTCCGTTCTGACCTTTATTTTTCTCTCCTTCTTTGCTTGCCAAAGATCAACCTGAGCCACTCTGATATTTCGGAGGTAAGTAAACAACCCGGCAAAGCAAACGAGCAGAAAGCCCCGGGCAATGGGAGACCTGGCTGCTGCCTCCTCTGCATTCCCTTTAAAAAACCAAACCCCAAAAAACCCCCAGGAACGACACAAATGGGCTTTTCAACTCCTGCATCTGAAAATATCTCCTGTGTAAACCGTCTGGATGGGGTTTGTTTACTACAATTTCGGGCTCTTCACGGCTGAAAATCAACTTCAAACTGGTTTGAAGCAATCCAGACCACAGGAATTGCTTTCCTTGATGTGATAGAACTTCCTAAGAAAAAAAAAAAAGGGTTTTGGGTGGTGTTTTCCCAGGCTGATGAGCACAGTTGGAAGTTATTTCTGCTCTCTGGCCTTGGAAAGGGATCAGGGCCTTGAACCAGGAGATCCCAGCCCTGGAAACTGAGATCTTTTGCTATTCTGGGGTGCCACTGCCCCGAATTTAACAGCCAGCCCCAACCACAACCTCTCAGCAGCACAAGTCCTGCTCAAGAAGGGCTGCTCTGTTATTAAAACCACTCCTAAAAGTTGTGGCTTCAAGGAGTTTGTGCTTTCCAGTGAAGGAAAAAAAAAAAAAATCACTGAGAGATTTCCAAATGGGCTCTACTTCAAAGCAGGCTGGAAACAGAAGGGGAAGGAGATTTCCTCCTCGTGCCTGCTGATGGATGTTCCCTCCTTGGGTTTGGAATTAAAAAGTGGGGAATTTATTCTCTCAGTCACCTCGGCTCTCAGGTTTTCTGCCTCCCTCTAAATGGGATCCTTCATGTGGAGCGATAACAGTTTAATTGAAGATAACTGAGGGTAATTTTTCCTCCTTTCAATTGACCTACTTGATCTCCCTAATGCTCTGTGAAATTCCTTTTAACTCTCTGCTCCGTGGTTAAATAATTCCATGCCCAGATGGAAAACTCTGCCCCTTCCTGGGGCTGTAAATGGGACACTGGGGGGGATGCAGCCAGCAGAGTTTGGGGTCTCCAGCAGTGCCCGGATCCCAAATTCAGGCATTCCCCAGGATTTTTGTGCCGGTCCTTCAAGTGCAGGTTTGGATTATGGGAAGGAATTTTTCCCTCTGAGGGCGTGGAGGGGCTGGGATGGAATTCCCAGAGAATCCGTGGATCCCTGGAAGTGCCCAAGGCCAGCTTGGACACGCCTTGGAGCCACCTGGGATGGTGGAAGGTGTCCAAAATTGGAACTTTTAAGATTCCCTGCCAACCCAACCCAACCCATCCCAGGATTCCCTGTCTCCAGGCTGGGCGTGTTTTCTCCCGAAGAATCCCTGGATGCCCCCATCTCCCTCTCCAGCGGGAAGAACCACAGAGCTCCGGGATAATGAACCTCCTTGGGCAGGAGCTCCCACGTGGCAGAGCATATTTGCAGTATTTACCTTCCCCCCGCCCCACCCCATTTCTCAGTTTCATTCAGCAAAACGCAATTTCATTTCCAGTGACATAAATGCCAGGCAGGATTAGATCAAACTGCTGCCTCCTGCAGCCTCCGGAGGACGGGACCTGGGCGGCCTGGAATGTTATCAGCAGAGCTGCCTGGGAAAGCAGGGCAATCAGCTGGATTATATCCGGAGAGAGGATCACTTGGAGCGACAGATGGCTCAAAAATAAGCATTCAAAGGGAAAAAAATAAAACCCCACCCAAACCCCTGTAAAACAATGCCCCAAAGCAGGCCAGAAGTGCTCAGGTTGGGTTGTTGAATAAGGAGTTGCAGCAGGAAGATCCGGCTCTCCAAATAAGCAGGGAATGCCTCCAGCAGAGCCCTGGGAGGAGCTGGGAGAACTGGACCTTGAACTGCCGGGAAAAAGAGGGGAAATGGGAATATTCCTGCGTTGCTGAGGCCGGGGAATGTGTCCTGTGCTGGGATCACCCTCGGGAAGGTGCACCAGGAGAGGCTCTGCTCTGGCAGCTTCCCAGATTCCAGAGGCTGCCACTGGAGCCTTTTCCCTGGAAATAGGAGCAGGTTCGTCCCCGCTGCCATCCCACCCTGCACGGCCTCGGATCCTTTAAAAGCCTCTGGCCAAATTCCAGGGAATTCATCCAGCCTGAATCATTCCCGTCCGTGTGCTGAGGATCCTCCGGAGCACCAGTGGATCTGCAGGACGGGACACTCGGAGCAGGGCCTGGCCTGCCTCTCATCCAGGAAATTCGGCTTCTCCCTCGCCCGCCAAAAAATCACATTCACACCAGGAATTCTGTGCACACAGAGGAATTCCTGCCCACTCAGAGCTGCTCCTGACCACGCTCCGAGCTGAATTCAATAATTAATGGCCCCAAAATCATCAGCTCAGTGCCTGGAATCAGCTCTGAAATCAGCTGGTTAACCACAAAGAATTAATTTTTGAAATAAAACGCAGCATTCCCACTGATTTATCATCCTTTTTTTATACATTAATAAATGTGTTTTTATATTGGGGCTGAAGATATCTCGTATTTCATTAATTAGAAAGAAGAACGAGGCTTTGCCTTTTCCTTTTAGGTGTGAAGTGAGCCCTGGGATATGAAGAGCTGGAATATTTAAAACCGGGATACACAGAAAATTCATGGAATAATATGTTACAGGCAAAAAGGAACAGCAGAGACCCTGCCTGAAGGAATCTCCACGAGAAATGAAGACCAATCCTGGATTTTTCTTGGAAAAATCCTCCAGCCATGCCCCACAACTGCCCAGATCTCCCAGGCGCCCATCCCAGGTGGCACCACATCCACCGAAGGTGGCAGGACACGCTCACAGAGAGAGTAAAAAACCATTTCCCACCCCTTTCATGCCACTTCAGCCACGATTCCGTGATCTTTATCCAGCCCCTGTCTCCCTGGAAGGCCGGGATCAAAGGCCTTTGGGCTGTCATTAGCAGGCAGGAGCTGTTTACTCGGGCCGAGTTAATGGCACTGGAAATATTTAATCAAAAAATGGACACGCTCCCCCCCGTTAGTGCCAAGATGATTCAGAAGGGGCCACTCAAATCTGGTCTGTGGAGCCATTACTCATCCCCTGCTAATAGAGCTTGATGGAGAGGCCCTTGGAAAAATGCACTTTGGTGATCCGCGGGCGCCGGGAGATGAAACGCGCCAGGGGAGGGAAGATGGGCAGGGTTAGGGTTAGGCTCGGTCTAGGTTTGAAAAAGATCTCGGCTTAGTCGTCTGTGCAGCCCAGGGAGAGGAGGTGGAGGGGGAAAGGGGTTCAAGGAGAGGGGAATTCTTGAGGAAAAAGCAGCTCTGAGCTCCGAGTGTCCGTGAAGAGATGGGAGAGGATTGGGAGGGATTTGAAGAGGTTTGAGGGTCTTGGAGTACGAGGAGATGAAAATGTTGGAGGGCAGCAGGGGGAAAGCTGGGGGTGTCTCGTTTGGGAACAGGGATTCCCTTTGGGAAACAGAATCCCAGACTGATTTGGGTTGAAGGGACCTTAAAGCTCATCCAGTCCCTCCCTTCCATGGCAGGGACACCTCCCACCATCCCA
Source organism: Eopsaltria australis (assembly GCA_034509425.1). Classification (NCBI taxonomy): domain Eukaryota; kingdom Metazoa; phylum Chordata; class Aves; order Passeriformes; family Petroicidae; genus Eopsaltria; species Eopsaltria australis. The sequence goes on along the minus strand of JAVTVJ010002824.1, from coordinate 40,052 downwards.
GGGCGCTCCAAGCTCCATCCAGCCTGGCCTGGGACACTCCCAGGGATGCAGGAGCAGCCACAGCTTCTCTGGGAATCTGTGCCAGGGCCCCCCCACCCTCCCAGGCAGGAATTGCTCCCCAAAATCCCATCCATCCCTGCCCTTTTCCAGTTTGAAGCCATTCCCCCTGTCCTGCCACTCCAGGCTCTTCCAAACAATCCCTCTCCATCTTTCCTGCAGGTTCCCTTCAGGCACTGAAAGGCCACAATTGGGTCACCCCCAATTCTTCTCCAGGCTGAACAATCCCAATCCCAGTCAATCCCAAAAAACCAGGGCTGTTCCCCTTCTCCATGCTCAGGAAACCTCTGAGCACCCGGACAAGGGAGCACTCGATCCCGCCTGAGAGCCTGAGCTCATTTACTGCGATTTTTGTGACACTGGACCAAAAAGATCCCTTGAAATGTCAGGATCCGAGTCCTTCCCAGGGCGGATAACTCACGTTTTCCATGGGGTGATGAAGCTCAGGGACAGCACAGCTGGAGGAACCTCCTGCCCTTTTTATCTCCCTAATTTTGATACAGATTCCCAAGGAGAAATTCCCAAAGAGTTCAATATTCCAAGGTTTACTGATGGAAATGATCGTCTGCAAAGCCACGTCTGTGACCCAAGCAGATCAAACACGGAGCCAGGAGAGCAAATCCAGGCCAAGCCCACCTTTCCTCCCCTCCAGCAAACCCCAACAATCATTCCCAGCTTCTTTTTGTCCTGGAGAACACAAAGCTGGGAGAGGCCAGGGTGCTCCAAGGCTCAGCCAAAGCAGGCAGGTGGGAACCCTGGAGCTCCAGGCTGTTCCATGGGGTGATGGAGATCAGGGGCAGCACAGCTGGAGGAACCTCCTGCCCTTTTTACCTCCCTAATTTCCAAAGAGAGAAACCCTCCCAAAGAGTTCAATATTCCAAGGTTTACTGATGGAAATGATCGTCTGCAAAGCCACGTCTGTGACCCAAGCAGATCAAACACGGAGCCAGGAGAGCAAATCCAGGCCAAGCCCACCTTTCCTCCCCTCCAGCAAACCCCAACAATCATTCCCAGCTTCTTTTTGTCCTGGAGAACACAAAGCTGGGAGAGGCCAGGGTGCTCCAAGGCTCAGCCAAAGCAGGCAGGTGGGAACCCTGGAGCTCCAGGCTGTTCCATGGGGTGATGGAGATCAGGGGCAGCACAGCTGGAGGAACCTCCTGCCCTTTTTACCTCCCTAATTTCCAAAGAGAGAAACCCTCCCAAAGAGTTCAATATTCCAAGGTTTACTGATGGAAATGATCGTCTGCAAAGCCACGTCTGTGACCCAAGCAGATCAAACACGGAGCCAGGAGAGCAAATCCAGGCCAAACCCACCTTTCCTCCCCTCCAGCAAACCCCAACAATCATTCCCAGCTTCTTTCTGTCCCGGAAAACACCAAGCTGGGAGAGGCCAGGGTACTCCAGGCCTGAGCCAAAGCAGGCAGATGGGAACCCTGGAGCTCCAGGCTGTTCTTCCCAGTGAATTATTGATCCCTCCCTTCAGCCACCGGCACCAGAATAAAGCAGCAATTAAAGCCCATCCACGAGGATCAGAAAGGGAAAGCAAAGAGACAAAAAGGGACAAAAAGGGACAAAAAGGGACAAAAAGCAGGAGCTGTGTTTGCCAGGAGCCTCCAGCGTGTGCAGCTGGCTCCGGGATTGAGCCGCTCCCCAGGAGATCCTGCTCCATTTGAGCTCGGGAATTGTGGGGTCGTGGAATGGCCTGGGATGGGAGGGACAAGCAGGGATCAGAGTGCAGGTCCTGCCTTGCACTGACGCTGCAAAAATCCCACTCTGAGCAAAAATCCCATCCTGGGCAAAAATCCCACCTTGGGTGAAAATCCCCATCCTGTGCAAAAATTCCCACCCTGCACAAAAACCCCACCCTGGACAAAATTCCCACCCTGGGCAAAAATTCCCACCCCGGGCAAAAATTTCACTGTGGGCAAAAATCCCACTCTGGGTGAAAATTCCCACTCTGGGTGAAAATCCCCACCCTGGGCAAAAATTCCCAGGAGCAGGGAAGGACAGCAGGGCTCAGGAAGGAATTCCAAGGTGGATCTGCCCCTCAGCACCCCCGGATCACCTGGACACTGAGGGAAAACCTGGAATTCCCACATGGGAGCAGAAAGCAGCAGGAGAGCTCAGCTCCTCAGCACTGCTTGCATCCCATAATCCATAAATCCATAAATCCCAGGATTCGCCCCTGGCAGAATTCCTCGATTTCAGAGCCTTCCACATTTTCACCTTCTCGACAAAACCAAAAAACCTCCAATGAAGTGAAATTCTACGAAACCAACATTCCCAGAAATCCCTGAGCTGACTTAGCACTGTGGCACGTTTATTAAATTATTTATTAATGATGAAACAAATTATCAAATTATTTATTATTAAATGTGATTCCCGTCACAGTTATTCCTAACATTGGGAGAAGAACACAAAAGTCTGGACAACAGGATTTCAAACTGATGAAGTGACTTCCCATGGGGGTTTTTTTTTCTCGTTCCTTTTGCAGGAACGAGGCCTCACCCCCAAATAAATCCTGGATTTCAGCGTGGTTTTATTGTTTTGGGAACAAAATGATAGAGGAAAAAAAAAAATATCAGCGGTTTTAATTTGATTTAATGGCATAAAATCACTGCTAAAATAATGAATTCAGCTGGATTCGCCCTAATAACTGCAGCACTAATTAAAATTATTGCAATTCTCTGTCACTGCGAGGTTGGGGAGCACCTGAGGCTCGCCCCGGGCACGAGGGGATGGGTTTGGGTTTGGGGTTTGGGGTTTGGGTTTGGGGTTTGGGTTGGGTTTGGGTTTGGGGTTTGGGGTTTGGGTTTGGGAATGGGGTTTGGGTTTGGGAATGGGAATGGGGTTTGGGGTTTGGGTTTGGGAATGGGGTTTGGGGTTTGGGAATGGGGTTTGGGGTTTGGGGTTTGGGAAATGGGGTTTGGGGTTTGGGAAATGGGGTTGGGGTTTGGGGTTTGGGGGTTGGGTTTGGGGTTTGGGGTTTGGGGTTTGGGAATGGGTTTGGGCTTGGGGTTGCTTGGGGTTTGGGGTTTGGGGTTGGGGCTGGGGCTTGGGGCTTGGGGTTTGGGGCTGGGGTTTGGGGCTTGGGGGCTCTGGGGTTGGATTTGGGGGTTTGTGTATTTTGGGCTCTGGGGGCTTGGGGCTCTGGGGCTTGGGGCCTGGGGGCTTGGGGCTTAGGCTCAGGGGCCTGGGCCTGGGGGCCTGGGGCCTGGGCTTGGGCTCTGGGCCTGGGCTCTGGGGCTGGGGGCTGGGGCTGGGGCTTGGGCTTGGGGCTTGGGGCCTGGGGGGCCTTGGGCTTGGCCTGGGGTCAGGGGTCAGTTTGGGTTTGGGGTTTGGGGTTTGGGAATGGGGTTTGGGGTTTGGGGTTTGGGAATGGGGTTTGGGTTTGGCTTTGGGGGTCCTTAGTTCAGCCTTGGTGAGCTGGGCAAAGGGGGCTGTTAATGAACGCTAATTACCCACTGCTAATTACGACAGCAATAACAACACCTCTGCAATCATCCCGGGATTCCCAGGCTCTGCCATCCCACATCCAGCGGGGGAGGAGCTGCCGGGCAGGGACAGCTCTGGAAAAGAAGGATTCCACCGGAATCCCCATCCCTGGCAGTGTCCGAGGCCAGGAGGGACAAGGCTTGGAGCAGCCTGGGACAGCGGAAATGTCCCTGCCCATGGAACAAAATCCCCTTCAGGGTCCCTTCCAGCCCCAGCCTTTCTGGGATTATTTAGTTTATGACTTCCTATCTTCTGGAATTATTTAATTTCGATTTTCTCTGTTCTGGGATTATTTCATTTACGACTTTCTCTTTTCTGGGATTATTTAATTTACAGCTTTCTCTTTTCTGGGGTTATTTCATTTATGACTTCATCTCTTCTGGGATTATTTAATTCACGACTTTCTCTTTTCTGGCATTATTTAATTTACAACTTTCTCTTTTCCGGGATTATTTCATTTATGACTTTCTCTTTTCTGGGATTAATTAATTTACAACTTTCTTCTGGAATTATTTCATTTACAACTTTCTCTCTTCTGGAATTATTTAATTCACAATTTTCTTTCTTCTGGAATTATTCAATTTACATTTTTCTCTCTTCTGGGATTATTTCATTTACATCTTTCTCTCTTCTGGCATTATTTCATTTACGACTTCCTCTCTTCCATGCCCCTCACTGAGTTTGTTTTCCTCCTGCTTTTTCCCAGCCCTGCCGTGGCTCCGAGCGGCCGAGCTGAAGCAGCTCCCCCAGGGAGAGCCACGAGGAGCAGACACAGAACCAGGGCTGCTCCAGGGCCTGGATCCTCCTCCTGCTCCCAGGGAAAAGCCAAACGGATCCGAACCCCCCAGGGAAGGGATGGACCAGGTTGAATTTGAGAGCAGGAATGAAAGAGAATCCAGACTTCAGCTCCTTCCTGGTGGCTTCCATAAACCCCTAAAGCTCCTCCACCAACCCCGTGCCAACACCAGGAGGATTCCCACCCCGGATTTGGGAGCTCGTGGCTTTTTTGGGGTTCCCAGAGCAGCCAGAGCACGCTGAGAACCATCAGATGATTTTATCCGTGGCATCCACAGCGCATCCCAAGCGATTCCTTGCTGGAGGAGGTGGCGGGGGTTTCCATGGCGATGAGCTGGCATTGCCGTGGTGACCACGGGCTGCTGCTGCTGCTGCCCCTGACCCCTGCTCAGCTGAGCTCAGCTCCCAATTTCCCCCTTCCCTGCCTGATCTCGGTTTTTACCCGAGCTCAGCCCCAGCCAGGAGCTGCCTCAGGGGGTTGTGCAGAGCCAGGGAAGCGTCCCCAGCCCGTGGAATCCAACCTGGAATTAACCTTTCCCTTTAGTCGGCCGCAAACCAAGCCCAGCTCTACCCCAAGCTGCTCCTAAACCTCGATTCCTGAACTGGAGAATGAAGCGGAGGAGGCCCAGCAGTTCATTAGGCCAGACATGAGAAGCAAATTAATCTATCAGTGTTTAAAGCTTTCAGGAGAGGTCACAGCGAGAGGCAGATGCGTTAACGAGGTGCAGGAGGCGCCGGCACATCCTAAAGCAGCTTTGCAGCTCCCTCCCAGGTGAGGAGTTCATCCACATTCCTGTGGGAGGGTCAGAGCCGGGTCTGGCTCCCTCCAAACCAGCTCCAGATCAAGTCTGTGTGATTAAAGCCTCATCCTGAGCTCACAGGGCAGGGAATTGTTGAGTCTCTGCCGCTGAGAGCTTCCAGTCCTTCCCTTCCCAACTTTTGGGGTTGGACAGGATTCCAAACCTGATCCCATGGGAGTATTCCTGAGTTCCTTTTCAAATCCAACCCCTGCGCTCCACAGCCCCAAAGTGGTTTCCATGGAGATGATAAAAAAATGGACAGCACCTTTGGGGTGCAGAATTGGGCACGGCAAAAATTTGGGAGGGCGGCAAAGGCTGGGAGAGAGGAGTGAGGAGGGAATTTTGGGACCTGCTGGCCCCGAGCTGCAGGGAACGGGGTCTACTCACGGAATTATGGAATCATGGAATGTCCTGGTTGGAAAGGACCCACAGGGATCATCCAGTCCTGCACAGACACCCCAAAATCCCACCCTGAGCATCCCTGGGAGTGGTGTCCAAACACTCCTGGAGCTCTGGGGCCAGGACCATTCCCCTGCTCAGTTCCCAGCACCTTCTGGGGGAAGAACCTTCCCCTAAAATCCATCCTAACCCTCCCTGACCCAGCTCCAGCTGTTCCCTGGCCCCAGAGAGCAGAGATTGGAGCTGTCCCTCGGGAGGAGCTGCAGATCCCGAGGAGTTTCCCCTCTCTCCGGGCTGGCTGAGCACGGCAAAGCCCAGAAGGGACACGGCCAGAACTCCCCATGCCATGGACACAACTCCCTTGAGCCCCACAGAGCCCAAACCTCAGCGCCGTGACCCCAGAGAGACACGGCCACATCCTCCACCGAGCCCTTCCACTCCAAGCACGCCATTCCCGGGCACATCTGATCCTTCCCAGGCCAAATTCCTCGTTTAAACAAAAGCCAGAAGCGATTTTGTCTTCCTTAAAATCACCCAGCCGGGATTCACCCTTCGGACACGGGGGTGAGGAGGCGCGAGGGGACGGTGCCAGGCTGGCAGGGGACACTGGGGGACAGGAATTGGGACACGTGGAGAGCACAGCGGGAATGTTCCGGAGCATCCTGTGCCTCCCGGGGAGCGCTCAGCCCTGGGATTTGAGCATAAGGCAGCAGCAGAGCTGGTGCTTTAACCCTCAAACCAAACTCCCCAGGATGCTTTTCCCCCCCTCTCTATCAAACAAGGGAGAAAAATTCCACTGGGGGCTCCGGGAATTTCCATGGAGGATGCACAATTAGAGAAGGATTCGCTGCTGATGGTGATAAATCACCCCAGGCTGCAGAAGCTCGGGGGAGATCTGTTCTTCGGGAGGTTGTGGTGACACAGAGCCTTCTGCAGGGCTGCTTTGCAAGCTCTCCCCCGAGCCCAAACTTGTTCACCTTCATTTCCCTGCCTGCTCGCAGGGGAGTGACAGCTGCAGCCGTAAATCCAGAGCTCAGGTTGAGTTAAAAAATCAAACTGTTACACCCTGACGAGCAAGGAGGAGGGGGGAAAAAAAGAAAGGGGGGGAAAAAAAAGGAGTGGGAGGAAATCCACGGCTTTGAAATCCTTTCTGGAGTACAAAAGGATTGGTGGGAAACATCCAGTGCGGGTTTTGATTCCCTTGTTACCTGTCTGGGAGTCTGGGCCTGCCTGTCCAGCACCCCCTCCTAGTTAAACTCAGCCTAAGGAGCAGGGAAAAGCTGGGCCTGGGAGGGGAGGGAGCTGAGGAGCATCCCCAGGCAGGGAGGGATTCCTGCTGCTCCCGGGGCGGCTGGGAGTGCTGGGAGCCCGGCAGGGGGAAGAGAGGGATGGAAATCCCAATATTCCAGCCGGGAAAAGGGGACAGGATCAGGGGGAGAGGCAGAGGAATGGGAGAGCCTGGATACCTTTGGATATGGGATATCTTGGATATGGGGTATCTTGGATATGGGGTATCTTGGATATGGGATATTTTGGATATGGGATATCTTGGATATTTTGGATATGGGATATCTTGAATATCTCTCAGCAGTGTTTTTGGGGGTTCTGAGCTGTCCCCCCACCACCTCTGGCTCTGACACTTCCAGAGGCACCCACAGCTCCAGTGCCCTGCACAAACTGGGATTTCTGGCACAGAATTTCTCACACAAACTGGGAATTCTGGCAGTGAATCCCCAGCACAAACTGGGATTTCTGGCAGTGAATCCCAGCACAAACTGGGATTTCTGGCACAGAATTCCTTACACAAACTGGGAATTCTGGCAGTGAATCCCAGCACAAACTGGGATTTCTGGCACAGAATTCCTTACACAAACTGGGAATTCTGGCAGTGAATCCCAGCACAAACTGGGAATTCTGGCACTGAATCCCAGCACAAACTGGGATTTCTGGCACTGAATTTGTCACACAAACTGGGATTTCTGGCACTGAATCCCAGCACAAACTGGGAATTCTGGCAGTGAATCCCCAGCACAAACTGGGATTTCTGGCACTGGATTTCTTACACAAACTGGGATTTCTGGCACTGAATCCCAGCACAAACTGGGATTTCTGGCACTGAACCCCAGCACAAACTGGGATTTCTGGCACTGAATTTCTTACACAAACTGGGATTTCTGGCACTGAATTTCTCACACAAACTGGGATTTCTGGCACTGAACCCCAGCACAAACTGGGATTTCTGGCACACACAGAGCAGCAGCACCTGCCGGGATGGGGCAGCTCTGTCCCCGAGCCCCCAGAGACGCTGCTCTCTGCTCCTGGCAGCTCCCGGAGCCTCCAGCAGCAGGGAGGGCTCTGCAGCACTCCAGGTCACTGGAGAGGAGATAATTGCCCGGCAACCCACGCTGTTCTCGGCCTCTCCGGCTCCAAATCATCCCCACAAACGACTTTCAACTCTTTGTCCTCCCAGCAGCAGCGAGCGATGCCCTCAGAGCGGAGGTTTCGCCCCTGAGCCCTTCAGGAGTGAAAGGAAAAGGCTGATTTTTCTCTCCCCTATCTCATTCTCTCCCCATAATTTGATTTATTGCCGTTTATTGATTGGGTTTGAGGTGGGAAATCGCTGCCCGGGCAAGGCAGAGCCGGGGATTTGTGCCCCTGCTGCAGGTGGAGTTGTGGGAGCTGCCAGACCTCCCAAAGCACCCCAAATCCAAAGGGACTGGAAAACACGGAGCAATCCATGTATAGTCATGTGGAGAGGCAGGGAATGACAGGATCCATCTGTCTGCAGCAAAGCCAATTCCCTCTGGAGTCTATAAAATTAACTACATTTTTTTGCTTGGTTTTTTTTGATGTTGCTTTCTTTTTTTTTTAATATTAAAGTCAAAACTGTCGGGTTTGGACAGGAGGGGACAAGGACAGGGAGAGAGGATTAACTGGGATTTCTGGCACTGAATTTCCAGCACAAACTGGGATTTCTGGCAGTGAATTCCTTACACAAACTGGGAATTCTGGCACTGAATCCCTGCACAAACTGGGATTTCTGGCAGTGAATTCCTTACACAAACTGGGAATTCTGGCACTGAATCCCTGCACAAACTGGGATTTCTGGCAGTGAATTCCTTACACAAACTGGGAATTCCGGCACTGAATCCCTGCACAAACTGGGATTTCTGGCAGTGAATCCTTGCACAAACTGGGATTTCTGGCACTGAATCCCTGCACAAACTGGGATTTCTGGCACTGAATCCCTGCACAAACTGGGATTTCTGGCAGTGAATTCCTTACACAAACTGGGATTTCTGATCCCTGTTAATCTGGACAGGGATCAGGCAGGAGAGACAAAAAGTGGTTTCCTGGCCCATCCTCCCTGCTCTGAAAAAGCTTTGCCGCCGGAGCTCCGGCGTTTTTCCCAAATTGGGAGCCGTGTTTGGGGCTGCAGAGCAGACAGAGCAAACAAAAATAGAGCTGGAGAAGAATGCGAGCAGGGATGCCAAAGCTGCCTCGCTTCCAAGAGCCGAGCTCCTCTCACATCAGCTCCCTGCTAAAAAAGCATCCCCACCTCGGGGTGCAGAGCCCTGGAGGGGCTTTCGGGGTGGTATTTCAAGTTTTGTTCGTAATTCTGGGGAATTTTGCCGGTCTGGGTGGGGAATCCTGGTTCAAACCGGAGGGAAATCCATGGAGGGGAATGGAGATGTTGAGATATCCGGGGGGAAGGAGTTGGATTTTAACCCTGAGCATCTTTAATCCACACCTGCCTGGTTTGTCCGTGTTTTCCCAAGGTTTTCCTCGGTTAAATCGGCTCTGTTCCCATCCCCAGTTTTATCATCACTCCCAATAACTCCCAATCAGCGAAATTAGAAAAGACCTCCAAGATCATCAGAACACGCCAGGAAATGCCACATCCACTGATTTTTCCAACATTTCCGGGGATGGTGACTCCACCACGGCCCTGGGCAGGCCCTTCCTGTGTTCAACCACTCTTCCAGGGAGGAAAAAATCCTGAAATCCCACCTGACGCATCTGAGCCCAGTGCAATCCTTGTCCCAGGGAAGAAAAAATCCCAGGAATCAAAAGATGGGTGCAGAAACACCCTCAGCTGCTGGTGCTCCTGTGTCCATCCCAACCACTCCTTGCTTCCCAAGATCCCAAACTTTTCCTGTCTCAGCTTTTCAGAATTCCTTCTCTGCTCTCCCTGCTTTTCCTGGAGGCCCCTGGCAGGCTGGGAGCTGCTGGGGGGACCCACCTGGGGCACGGGGACATCTCTGGGGTCCCCGATCCCAGCTGGCACCGGGCAGAACCCGGAGCTGTTCCCAGAACCTTTCCCTCATCACTGCCTGTGGAACATGGATCTTCTCACCTGCCCAAAGCCACCCTCCTCTCCCAAACCCAATCCCAGACACAAAACACGGATCTGGCCGGCAGCAGAAGGCCCGGACTCAACAAAACCCCAGCCTGAAGCCACTCCATGCCCGTGTCCCTCTGCACAAAGTGACCCCACGGTGCCACCCCTGCCCAGCCCGGGGCACATCAGAGCCACAGCCCCGGCACTGGCTGGGATTTGCAGCCATTCCTGATGGAATGCAGCTCCCAGGAGCTCCCTGCTCTCCTCCTGGGGGCTGGATCCCCATTCCTTATGGAATGCAGCCACCAGGAGCTCCCTGCTCTCCTGTTGGGGGCTGGATCCCATCCCTTATGGAATGCAGCCACCAGGAGCTCCCTGCTCTCCTCCTGGGGGCTGGATCCCATCCCTTATGGAATGCAGCCACCAGGAGCTCCCTGCTCTCCTCCTGGGGGCTGGATCCCCATTCCTGATGGAATGCAGCCTCCAGGAGCTCCCTGCTCTCCTGCTGGTGGCAGGATCCCCATTCCTGATGGAATGCAGCTCCCAGGAGCTCCCTGCTCTCCTGTTGGGGGCTGGATCCCACTGGATTTATTTTCCCTGCCAGGTGAAACTCCAACAACCCGGCTGCAGCCTCCAGCTGGGGGGTTTGGATCGGGATCAGAGCATCCAGGGGATGGATCCAGATGGGAAAAACACATTTGGGGGTGGGGAGGTCCAGTGGGATTGAGCACATCCCTAATTTCCAGGCTGTCACTGTCACCTGCCTGGGATTCATCTCCCAACCCCTCACCAGAGAGCACAAAAAATGGGAAAAGCGAGGGGAAGCAACCAAAGCGCTGGGAAAGGCGCCTGCAGCTCCACAGGGAATGAATATCCCGATATTCCCGTGGCTCAGGAGCACATCCAGAGGATCCAGCTCAGCTGAGAGCCCTGGGGTGGGTTATGAGCTCAGCCCTGCCCTGCTGAGGTGCTGCTCCTGCCTGCCCCGAGCCCCAGCAGTGGAAGGATCTCCGGGATCTCGTTCCCTTATATAGTAAAAAAAAATATTCCAAGAGAAGGAAAACAGAGCAGGGGAGGAGGCCTTAAATTAGGGAAGAGGGGGAGAGAGGAGGCTCCGTGTGGAAGGACGGGGTTTATCCATGGCCATGATCCAGCACTGAGCCAGGACACCTGGATTTTTCTTGCCACCAATTCCCATTATCCTGTCCCTGATCCCTGATTCCGCCTGAGGTGGGAATGATCCAACACCAAGTCAGAACACCTGGATTTTCCCTGCCACCAGTTCCCATTATCCTGTCCCTGATCCCTGATTCCCTCTGAGATGGGAATGCTCCAACACTGAGACAGAACAGCTGGATTTTCCCTGCCACCAGTTCCTGTCCCTGATCCCTGATTCCCTCTGAGGTGGGAACGGCACCTTCCAGGTGGGAATCTCCATGTGGGAGCTGCTGCTGGCTCTGGTCAGGGGGGATCCCCAGCCTGGTGCTGAGCTGACAGAGAGAGGGCCTGGATGTGCACAAAAAAAAACCATCTTGGGGCAAAAAAGATGGAAAACATCCCTTTCTTCCCAAATTTCCCCAGGAAAAGCCCTTCCCTGAGGTGGAGACAGAATTCAGGTTACCCACAAGCTGTGGGAAAAGCTGAATTTCCATCCGGATTTGATCTCCACTGATCCAAACAAGGCTTGGGGGGAGCTGTCCTCTCACTGCTGGGACCTTGGAGAGGGAGCAGGGAAGGGAGAGCTTGGAATTCTCCGGGAATGTTTGGGCACAGCCCAAACACAAACCAAAGCACTCCTGGGGGCAGGATGAGCCTCACACCATTTACACAACAACCACAAACACACTGGGAGGAATTCTCACACCCCAGGCTGGGCTGGGGGGAATCAGTTTTCCTCAAACCCAGCCAGTGTTGTTGGGGAAGATGGAATAGGAAAGGCTTATCAATATGATAACCTGGCAAAAGAGGCTGGGAATGTGGAAACTCTGAGCGAGATTGAAATGAAGCCAAGCTTTGAGATCCCAAAGCCCAGCTCCTGAACAACTGGAAAACAATGGCATGGCCACTGCAGGTGATCCCCCTTGGATTGAACAATCCCCTCTGCTTGCAGACAGGCCCAAGGCTCAGAGCAGACCCCACCAAGCTGGCAGAGGCTCCCAAAAGCAGCTTTTAGGGTTTCAAACAGAACACTGTATGGTGATGCAATAGTTCTCATGGGCTGGGTGCAAATGTTCTAAGATTTGTAGCTGGTTCTGGATTGGTGAATGAGAATGAGAATATTCAGCACAGAAGATGATTTATGGGATTGGAAAGGCCAAGCTCGCTCTCTCCTCTCTCCTCTCCTCTCTTGCTCTCTCCCTTCTCTCCCTGCTCCAGGCTGTGTCTGGCAGCCCCCAGCAGCTCTCCTACACCCACGCCCTTTCACAATGAACCTCCCGCTCTCAGACCCGGCTGCAGAGATCTCTCGTCTGTCCCCACCCTCCCAAACCCACCCACAAATTCTACAGTGCGTGAGTCCTTAGAACGGGATCCCGCAAAAACCTGGAAGAGAGCACGAGTTTTGCCAGCTGAACGCGCGGATCTCGGCTCACGGTGATATTTTTGACTCAAACTCGAAAGGAATTTCAGCAATTTGCTTCAAACACTGCTGAAAAAAAAACCCTGCTCTGCTTTCTTGAGTAAGCGCTGAGCTCCCCATGCCAAACCAATTTTTCAAGGCAAAATTGGCAAGCGACTCGAACGGGACGTCAGCGCTGCCTTCAATCACACGGGATGACTTTTACTCCGGAATAATAAAATGTTCCGCTCAAAAAAAACCCAAAAAAAACCCAACGCTCCTCTCGCTCTGACAAGCCACGGACCACTGGGTGCCCCTCAAGGTCAGCCCCGAGCTGCTCCCAACGGAACGACGCCATGGATGAGGGATCAGGAATGCAATTAAAAGCTCTTTGAACAGCAATAGCTTGGAACAAATACTGATTTGTACTTCTGTGCTGGGGAGAGAATGTAAAATAACGTTAGGAGTGCCGTTTGATGGAAATGGAGCCTTTTGTGTGGAATCATGACAAGTGCCAGCAGCTCCTCCTGAGGGTTCTTCTGGGAAGGCGAGTGGGGGGCTCCTGGATCGCTTCCCTCTGCAGGGATGGGGCCAGAACCTCTCCTGGGCTAACGAGGGGCTCTGTCCTGGGCTAACGAGGGGCTCTGTCCTTGTCCTGGGCTAATGAGGGGCTCTGTCCTGGGCTAACGAGGGGCTCTGTCCTGGGCTAACGAGGGGCTCTGTCCTGGGCTAATGAGGGGCTCTGTCCTTCTGGGCTAACGAGGGGCTCTGTCCTGGGCTAACGAGGGGCTCTGTCCTGGGCTAACGAGGGGCTCTGTTCTCCTGGGCTAACGAGGGGCTCTGTCCTGGGCTAACGAGGGGCTCTGTTCTCCTGGGCTAATGAGGGGCTCTGTCCTGGGCTAATGAGGGGCTCTGTCCTGGGCTAACGAGGGGCTCTGTCCTGGGCTAACGAGGGGCTCTGTCCTGGGCTAACGAGGGGCTCTGTCCTTGTCCTGGGCTAACGAGGGGCTCTGTCCTTGTCCTGGATAACCATGGATCTGGTGAAGGAGCAGCAATTATTTCCTCAGAGCACTCAGTGAAGCTCTGGGGCAAGAAGGAATGGGTTTTTTTTTTGTCCAGGAAAAGGTCCTGGAATGGGATCCCAGTGGCAGGAACCCCAGGCCAGCATTCCAAAGGTGATGCCTTTGGAGTGGCCTGTTCCCTGCTGGGATGCTGCAGTGCCGTGGCACACTCTCAGCTCCTCTGGAGAGTTGTCAGCTGCAATGAATGCAGAACAAAACTCATCCAATGTTCTCAAATTGCCTGGAAGATTAATGCAAGGATCGTCTCCTTCTCTGTACTTGGCTCTCCTCGTCCGGGGGAGCGCTCGTCATGCCGGGGATGGACGGATTAATAAATTAATAAATAAATTAATAGATAAATTAACAGCACAGGAGGGGGGGAAAAAAAATAAACCCAGGGACTCCACACCAGGCAATTAACCTCTGAATTAGCCAAGCTGTGCTGCTGCTAATGAACAGCACCCTGGAAGCTCTGCATTCCCAGCCGTGTCTGAGCTGGAGCTGGCTGTGACCCCTGAGGATGCTCCCGGCAGGATCCGACTGCTCCCAACGCCTGGAATGCCAAGGGAACGTCATTCCCATCAGCTGCTGCCCGGATCTCCTGCCACCAAGGGCCTGTGGTGCCGTGAAATCTCTGCTGTGCCTCGTGAGCAAAGCAGGGCCAGCTCTGCAGAGCAGTTCTGGCATCTCCTCACCTTCCCCGGGAGCTGTCGTGGCCACAGGAAGGGGACAGGATCCCAGCCTTGAGGGAATGACGGTGTTGGGACAATGGTTTGGAATATGTGCCAGGAAGAGATTCCTCCCTGGGAGGGTGGGGAGGCCCTGGCACAGATTCCCAGAGGAGCTCCTGGATCCCTGGAAGTGCCCAAGCCAGGCTGGATGAGGGTTGGAGCAGCCTGGGATAGTGGGAGGTGTCCTTCCCATGGCATCATCTCAGGGAATGAGATGATGGAGATGATGTTTGAAGTCCCTTCCAACCCAAACCATTCCATGATTCCATTCATTACAGGGGGGCGGTGCCATTGAGCCAAGAGCAGCCAACATGAGCAGAGTGGTGGGAGCTTCACATTCCCAAAAAAAACACAGCCTGAGGGACTCTGGATATGGACGGGGCTCTCTTTGTCTGGGGCAGCACAGCCTCAGCTCCTCCCGATCTCTGCTCCCTGGGGCAGGATCCAGGCACTGGGATGGAATTGTCTCACAGGAGGTTTAGGTGGGATTTTAGGGGAAAGGTTCTTCCCCAGAGGGTGGTGGAGCTCTGCCCAGGCTCCCCAGGGATTTGGCACGGCCCCGAGGCTGCCAGAGCTCCAGGAGGGTTCGGACACCCTTTGGAGGGTGGGATTTTTGGGGTGTCCGGATGATCCCTGTGGGTCCCTGCAGCTCAGGAGCTTCCGCGATTCCAAAGACAAGGAAGTGCCGGAATTCCCGTGGGTTTTGCCTCCAGCCCGGCACCTTCCAGCCGCGATCCCCTGATCCAGCAGAGCCGGACAGTGAGGCTGCACTGCCTCAAGAGGGCTCCGTGAGACCTCTCTGCAGAGCTCCGCTGTGTCCCGGGATGAGCGAGAGGGGACAGGAGCGGGACCAGCCCTGCTCCCTGTCCCTCCCCACGCCTTCAGAGCCCCTCGCCCTCCCCGCACGCTCAGCGGTGATGATTTGGCTCTGATCAGCTCCAGTAAAAATCTACTTTTTTATCTCCATCTCTCTGCAAAGCCGCTGGTGGCTGCTGAGAAGCTGGAAAAGGAAAGTAAGAGGCCATGAACGAATTTTATGAAAGGGATTGGGAATTTCCCTACGGACGGTGAGGTTTGGGATGGGCTTCCCTGGGGCTGCTGCTCTGGTTTGTTTGCAGTTTGATACAACCAGAGAATGGCTTAAAAAAAGGGGTCAAAGTCAAGAGCAGAGAAGCTGCTGAAGGTGTTTCACCTTGAATAAATGGTGGGAAGAGTTGGTGGGACAGGTTTCCCAGAAAAGTTGTGGATGCCCCATCCCTGGAAGTGTCCAAGGCCAGGCTGGAGCTGGGATAGTTGAAGGTGTCCCTGCCCATGGCAAAGTGTTGGAACTGGATGAACTTTAACATTCCAAACCATTCCAGGATTCTGGGGTTGTGTTCTGCAGGAATTCAGGGCCCAGCAGACCCTTCCCATGCTGCACAGAGCACAAACTTCCCTGGATTCCCTAAAAATTGCTGTTGGAATAACATGGAACAGCTCAGTGGGAGCAGGGAAACCGGGAGAGCCACAGAGCAGCTCCTAAATCCTTCCAGCTTGGGGAATGGCCCCTGGATTTGGGAGCGTGGAGAAGACCACACTGGCAACACCCACACCTGGTTCCAGCCTGGAGAGGCTCAGAACTTCCCACCTGGAATCCCCTGGGAGCAGATGCTGGGCAGCACCTGTCCCTCGGCCACCACAAAGCTGTGACCCCGTTGTTATTCCCGGTGGGTTCACGATCCCGAACGGAGCCGTTCTCCCTCCCCTCCACCCCAGGCCCACTCAGACGCCTCCTCCAGCCCCACCCCGAGCCTTGCAGCCAATTCTCGCACGAGGGGCGCTCCCAAACCGCCCCACTTTGCCCACACGAGCCACAGATCTTGGTGCCAAAATCCGGAGCTGTTTCCTATTGGATTTGGAAGCGCCTTGGCCCCTGGGACACTGTTGGGAGGGCTGAGGTGTCACCAAGCCGGGCTCTGACAGCTCCACGCCTCAGGCACGTGGAGGAACTTTTCCAGGTTTCGCTTCCAAATTCCTCCCTTTTTATTGGGCAGCGCCTGCGAGCAGAGCTGGCAGGAATCTGACGCTCCGCGGCCAAAAAGCTCCGGAATCTTTATTGCCACTGGCTCTGAGATGCCCTGAAGCCAATCTTTTACAAGGTAAAAATCCAATAAAAGGCAGCCAGCTACAGCTCTCCTTTGTTAAGCAGCGAGGCCGCAATTATCCCAATTCTCCTTTATGGCAGTGATTGGGGACACACTCCATGTGATCCCTGGATTTCCTCCCTGCTTCCCTGCCTGAGGTTTTCCCATCGCGGCAAAATCCAAGGGCTGACAAAGCTGTATCCGCCTGACACAGGAGTATCCATGCAGAAATGAGGGATGAATGGCCTATTCAGAAGCCACTGACAAGGTGTATTTCCCAATTTCAGAACTTCTTGTGGAACAACGAGGCGGGATTCGACAGGGAGCTGACAGGGACAGCTCAATCCCTGTTGGATTTGGGCACTTGGCTGTGATTTTGATTTGTCGTTGCACAGTTGAGGTTGTTTTAGCTGAGTGCTGGGGTTTTTTTGGTTTTTTTTTATTTTTATTTGAAGGAAAATAAGTCTCAGCCTAAAATAGGAGGGGGTTAAAGCACAGGAGTGGAGAGAAAATGAAGTAGCAGCACTCCAGAGGGTTGTTTGTCATGGTCCTGAGCCGTGCTTAATCCTGAAATGATGGAGAAGGAGCTGCAGAGCCTCTTGTCCTGCCTTTGGGGGAATTCCTCCTCATTCCTCATGGACAGACCATGGAAGAGAGGAGCAGCAGCTTTAAAAATACCCCTGACCTGGCCATGACCCTGCAGGGGAGGCCTTTGATCCCAGAAGAGCAGATCCCAGCCTCGCTGGGATGAGTTTCCAGCACCTGACACAGGAGGTGGCAGGAGGAATTCCCGATAAAACAGTGGAAAATCCCCAATTTTTCCAAGAAAAGCCCAGAGGAACAGAACTTTGCCAGGGTGACCACGTGGAGATACTCGGATGTCTCAGCCCCTCCAGTCCCAAGCTGCCCTCAGCTCCAGCTCCGCTTCCTGCCATCCCAACGCTGGGAAGAACGGCACCAATTCCTCTCCCCTCCCTCCAAACACCTCAATAAAGGTCTACTCACACGCTGTGAGAGCAAATTAAAGGGTTTGGAGCCTTCAGGGAGACACCAATTTCTTTTTTTTTGTTGTTGCTTTTAGCATTGCCTGATAGTTTAAGTCTCATTTGAAGGTCCAAATCAAAGAAGAAATTTCCGCGTGGGTGATCTCCACCACAACCATCAGCCCAAAGGCATTTCCACCACAAAAATTCCCGTTCACATCAATAATTCCCGGCCAACGAGCAGCCAGATCCAACACACACATTTCACCCCCCAGCAGCGCTTCCAGGCGTCCCACACCCCACAGGATCCTCCTGCTCCTCGCGGGATCATCTCCATCCCCATTCCCAACGACGACATCGCTTTAGAGTCACCCCGAGCTCCTCCAGGAGCACCCGAACCCCAAACCCCGAGGAGCCCGGGGGTCACTGACCTGCTCGTGGTACTCGATGCCCATGCTGAGGGTGTTGATGAGGATGGCGATCATGATCCCGCGGTTGAAGTATTTGCTCTCCACGATCTTCTTGAGCTTGGTGACGAACGCCTTCCACAGCTTGGCCACCTTGTTCCTCTCCTTGGCTTTCTTCTTCTTCCTCCTCCTCCTGCCGCGCTGCTGCTGGAGCTGGTCGCGGTGGTCGCCGTGCCGCAGGTCCTGCGTGAACTCGTAGACGCCGTTGCTGTCGGAGTCGCCGTTGCTGTCGGAGTCGCTGAGGGCGAACTCGGGGTCGTCCAGGAGGCTGGCGCAGAAGGGACAGTCCTGCAGCTCGCAGCTCAGCCCGGGGCCGCCCGCGCTGGGCAGCGCCCCGGCCGCGCTCAGCCCCGACAGCCGGCTGGGCGTGCGGCAGAGACCTGTGGGGACAGGGGCACCGTGAGACACTGAGACAACAGAGAGAGCCACCATGGACTGAGAGCCACCCAGAGCCACCACTGAGAGCCACCGTGAGACACTGAGAGCCACCCAGAGCCACCACTGAGAGCCACCGTGAGACACTGAGACAACAGAGAGAGCCACCACGGACTGAGAGCCACCCAGAGCCACCACTGAGAGCCACCCACTGAGAGCCACCACTGAGAGCCATGGACTGAGAGCCACCCAGAGACACTGAGACACCACTGAGAGCCACCAGAGCACTGAGAGCCACCGTGAGACACTGAGAGCCACCCAGAGCCACCACTGAGAGCCACCGTGAGACACTGAGACAACAGAGAGAGCCACCACGGACTGAGAGCCACCCAGAGCCACCACTGAGAGCCACCATGCACTGAGAGCCACCCAGAGCCACCACTGAGAGCCACCGTGAGACACCGAGAGCCACCGAGATCCATCACTGAGAGCCACTGAGAGCCATTGAGAACCACCACTGAGAGCCACCGTGAGACACTGGGAGCCACCCAGAGCCACCACTGAGAGCCACCATGGACTGAGAGCCACCCAGAGCCACCACTGAGAGCCACCGTGAGACACTGAGAGCCACCACTGAGAGCCATTGAGAGACACTGAGACAACAGAGAGAGCCACCACGGACTGGGAGCCATGGAGAGACATCACTGAGAGCCACTGTGAGACACTGAGAGCCACCACTGAGAGCCACCGTGAGACACTGAGACAACAGAGAGAGCCATCAAGAGCCACCACTGAGAGCCATTGAGAGACACTGAGACAACAGAGAGAGCCACCACGCACTGAGAGCCACCCAGAGCCACCACTGAGAGCCACCGTGAGACACTGAGACAACAGAGAGAGCCACCACGCACTGAGAGCCACCCAGAGCCACCACTGAGAGCCACCGTGAGACACTGAGAGCCACCATGCACTGATAGCCATCAAGAGCCACCACTGAGAGCTATTGAGAGACACTGAGACAACAGAGAGAGCCACCATGGACTGAGAGCCACCCAGAGCCACCACTGAGGGCCACCATGGACTGAGAGCCATCAAGAGCCACCACTGAGAGCCACCGTGAGACACTGAGAGCCACCACTGAGAGCCATTGAGAGACACTGAGACAACAGAGAGAGCCACCACGGACTGAGAGCCATCGAGAGACATCACTGAGAGCCACCGTGAGACACTGAGAGCCACCCAGAGCCACCACTGAGAGCCACTGAGAGCCATTGAGAGCCACCACTGAGAGCCACCACACACTGACAGCCATTGAGAGCCACCACTGAGAGCCACCATGAGACACTGAGAGCCACCACAAGCCACCTAGAGCTACTGTGAGCCACTGAGAGCCACCACAAGCCACCTAGGGCTACTGTGAGTCACTATGAACCACTGAGAGCCACCATATGCCAGGAGGCATCATGCATAGCGAGCCACCGCATGCTGGGAGCAACCAGGCACTGAGAGCCACCAAGAGCCACCAGGAGCCACCACGGGGTGCAATTAATTAATTAGGAGCAACCATGTGTTGGGTGACATCATGCACTGGGAGCCACCGTGAGCCACCGTGAGCCGCTGTGCGCTGAGAGCCACCAAAAGCCACTGGGAGCCACCACACACCAAGAGCCACCATGAGCCATTGGCCACCACAAGTCAAGAGCCACCGTGAGCCACCGTGAGCCGCTGTGTGCTGAGAGCCACCAAAAGCCACTGGGAGCCACCACACACCAAGAGCCACCATGAGCCATTGGCCACCATGAGCCAAGAGCCACCGTGAGCCACTGTGAGCCACTGTGAGCCGCTGTGCGCTGAGAGCCACCAAAAGCCACTGGGAGCTACCACACCAAAAGCCACCATGAGCCATTGGCCACCATGAGCCAAGAGCCACCATGAGCCACTGTGAGCCACTGTGAGCCGCTGTGCGCTGAGAGCCACCAAAAGCCACTGGGAGCCACCACACACCAAGAGCCACCATGAGCCATTGGCCACCACAAGTCAAGAGCCACCGTGAGCCACTGTGAGCCACTGTGCGCTGAGAGCCACCAAAAGCCACTGTGAGCCACCACACACCGGGACCCAACACGCACTGAGAGCCATGACAAGGCATGGGCCACCATGAGCCAGTGGCCACCACGAGCCAAGAGCCACCGTGAGCCACCGTGCAGCTCGGCGCAGGGGACAGCCCCGGGTCTGCCCAGGGCGGAGCAGCTCCTGCCACATCCTCAATAAATGCAGCCCCAGGATCGTTGAGGTTGGAAAAGACATCCAAGGTCACTGAGTCCAACCTGGGATCCACCACCAATCCATCAAACTGCTCTGGGAAGTGCCAGCTCTGCTGGGGTTCAGAACACAGCCAGGGATGGTCCCTGGGCAGCCCATTCCAATGTCTGAACATACTTCCAGTGAAGGGATTTTCCCAGTGTCCAATCTGGACCTCCCCTGGCACAACTGGAGGTCGTTCCCTCCTGTCCTGTTGTTCCCTGCGGCAGAGCCTGACCCCCCCCGGCTGCCCCTTCCTGTCAGAGCCACAAGGTCCCTCCTGAGCCTCCTTTTCTCCAGGCTGGGCCCCCACAATTGCTCCTCACAGGAATTATTCTCTGATTGTTGAGGATCGTTGAGGTTGGAAAAGACCTCCAAGGTCACCGAGTCCAACCTGGGATCCACCGCCAATCCATCAAACTGCTCTGGGAAGTGCCAGCTCTGCTGGGGTTCAGAACACAGCCAGGGATGGTCCCTGGGCAGCCCATTCCAATGTTTGAACGTCCTTCCAGTGAAGGGATTTTCCCAGTGTCCAACCTGGACCTCCCCTGGCACAACTGGAGGTCGTTCCCTCCTGTCCTGTTGTTCCCTGGGGCAGAACCTGACCCCTCCTGTCAGAGTCACAAGGTCCCCCCTGAGCCTCCTTTTCTCCAGGCCGAGCCCCCTACAACTGCTCCTCACAGGAATTATTCTCCAGACCCTAAAAAAGCCTCCCAGACATCCATCCTCTCCATATCCCCCTCTTGATCCCTTTTCCCCTCTCCACGGGCTCTCCACGGAGCGTGGCCCTCATTTTGTGTCCCGGGCTGAGTTGAGAGTGACCAGCCCATCCCTCCCTTTCAATTATTCCTGATTATCCCTGAGCAGGCTCCCGTCATTAACGATCTCAGCTCTATCAAGCTGTTCCACCCAATTTAGCCACCGCTGCCGTTCCGTTCCTAATGAGGAGGGAGAGGGAGAAGGGACCAAAGGTGGCTCAGGCCACGGATCACAGCTCGGAGAGTCACGGAGTCCCCTCAGTCTCCTTCAGCCTTTAATAAAGCTCAGGTGGATTCGCTGCCCAGGGCACAGGGCTGAGCATTCAGGGAGGTTTAAAATCCAACACAGGTTTTGTGGTGTGAGGAGAAATTCCGGCTGTCCTGGAGCCACGGAATGGAAGGACAGGGACAAGAGGAGCTGGGATGGTTTGGGTGGGATGGCAGCCAGATTTTAGTTCCTCGTATTTAGGAATCCAATCCTTAAGTTTCCTTGTGTTTAGGAACCTTTTTCTTAGCCTCCTTATATTTAGGGATCTAAATAGAATTTAGCAATCATATTAAATAATAATATAATAAATTTAGGAATTTATTTATTAACGGCAGGAAAAAACCCTCCAGCATGAGAGCACTACTGGGAGCACTGGAGAACCTTCCCACAAAATGCCATTTGAGCATCAATTCCTTGAGATTCAGGGATTTAAGGCAAAGGCACAATTTTTCTTTATCACAGAACCAGGGAAAAGACCTCAAAGGTCACCAAGTTCGTTAACCCAGCACCACTAAACCATATCCATAAGTGCCACATCCACGTGTCCCCGCCTGGAGGCGGGATGGGGACCGCTCGGATCAGTTTTTGGGGACACCAGGCCAAAAGCAGTGGCTGCTGCTGGCTCCGAGCCCTGGAGCTTGGAGCTCGCCCAGCAGGAACGCTGATTCCAGCCGCGGCACGGAAGAGAAGGCAGCACCAAAGCCGAGCCAACGCGTCCCTCCGCTGGAAAACTGGGATGTGACAAGAGTCAAAACACGTTTTCCTTGCCTGAATGTCACATGGGTATCGGTGGCCTTCAGAACAGCCTTGGAGGTCGGGCCTGGCTCCCGGGCATTGCGTCAAAGCCACCGGCAGCACCGGGAATGTTTCGCCCCTCGCGCGGCGTTCCTGCTCAGGACTGAGCCAAGGAGGGAAAAGCTCAGCCCAGCCTCGGGAGGGGGTTTTTGCCAGATGGCTTTTAATGCTATCAAAGTGTTAAAAACGATATGAAAAAGCCCTGGCGCCGCAGATGCCTTCAAAATACCAGAGTCTCCTTGGCTGCCTGCTAAAATAACCTCCAGCATTGCAGGGCACGGGAACGCGGGGAACAGGCTGTACTCGGAGCTCTTCACATCCACAACAAAAGAGTGCTCTCCCCCACAACTGCATCCTTCCCGGCCCTGCCTCCAGCCGGGGCTGGGAGAGCCCGGGCTGTTAATGCTCCTTAAAGCTCTCAATTATCGCTCCCGAGCTCCCCTTGCACTGAACACGCTCTGCTTGTTGGCTCGTGAGAGGAGAGGGTGAATTAAAGGCTCTCTGTGTGCCCAAAAAGGCTGAGGGAGGGTTGGGAGAGCTTGGGGTTCTTCCCCAGGGCTCCTTTGCTGAGTTTTAGGGATGGAGAGATGGGAATTGGGGCTGTGACTGGCACAGCTACACCCTCAGATCATCCCGAAGCCTGGAAGTCACATCCAACACTGCTGGTGCAGAACTGACCCTGACTCAGCCCTGCAGGAGTGGGAGAACAGCCTGGAAAGAGCCAAATCCATGGAAGGGGCTCCAGGTCTGCCCTGACTCAGCCCTGCAGGAGTGGGAAGAAGAGCCTGGAAAGAGCCAAATCCATGGAAGGGGCTCCAGGTCTGCCCTGACTCAGCCCTGCAGGAGTGGGAGAACAGCCTGGAAAGAGCCAAATCCATGGAAGGGCCTCCAGGTCTGCCCTGAATCCCTCCCCAGCCCCTTTTCCTCAGGGGGATGGATGAGCAGCCTCTCCCCACCTTCCAGCCCTTCCCAGCTGCTCCCACACTTCTGGAAGAGACAAAACAACTCCAGGAGATTCGCTTAAAGCGTTTTGGCATCCTCTGGGCTGCAATCCCTCTGTGGAAAGAGGACACTGTAATTGTATTATTAATGACAACTCAATCTAATCCCCGCTTTCAAAGAACCACCCCAGGCTACGGGAAAATCTCCTAAATCATCGAATTGGCTCGGGGATGTCACAGTTGGGACTGAGATTTGGGCCTTTCTTCTCCTAAAAAGGACCCCAGCAGCAAGCACGAGGATCCAAACTCTGACTTCAGCAGCTCTCCACCTCCTTTCCTTCCCAATTCCAACCTTCTGCAGGGCCCGGCTTTTTGTCTCAAGGTAAAAATGCCTTCTCCTAAAAACCTTCATTAATTTGCAGAGCTCAGGATGAAGCAGTGATTTATACCAAGTCCTTGCTGAACAACAGAGCTGTTGGCAGTAACCTTGCCCCCCGTGCCAAGCTCCCGAGCGTTCGGAAGCGTCCGCCCGCGGCGGTTTCTATAAACAATCCACTTTTACCCTTTTGTGTGGTCCTTAAAAACAATAAAATTAACGAAGCCAAGCCACCCAACCTCTCTGTGGAGCAACCTCTCCCGTGACACCCCCCCCACAAAGCCAGGATTTTTTCAGCACATCCATCACCAGGGTAAATATTTGTGTCCATGCAGATGCAAATAAACAATTTCGGAAAACACAGGCACTGAAAAAAAAAAAAACCCCAAATGACGAGTTTGGCTTAAAGAGATTAAAAAATAGAAGCTGGATCTTTGTGACTTTTCACTGTTTGGGGGCTTAAGAGTATTTTGCAGCTTTTAGCTCCAGCCACGAGGACTGGAAAAAAACATTTTATGAAATAGAAATCCAAGTGTTGCGTGTAATCACTGCTCCAGTGGGTGATTTATATGGGAAGGGAGATAAAACCTCCCTGTCTGTGCTGGGGTGGCTGCATCTGTGCAGAGAGGATGGGACAGAGGCACTGAAGAGCTCCTCAAAATGCTCCCCAGGTGGAACGGAGCCCCAAATCCACAGGAAAACTCAGGGAAAGCCTGGGATGTGCAGCTCTGCTCCTGTCCTGCCCTCCACGCCTCCTCTGAGCGCTGAACCTGCTGCTCCTCCTTGCCAAGAAGAAATTCAGAGGCTCCAGGGCCCATCAGAGCAGAACTGGAAGTGTCTGGTTCGAGTTCTTTCAGTGCCTGCCTGTTTCAAACCTCTCAGTTTGCTTTTTCCTGTGCTTCTCCCGCGGTTTCCACCCGCTCGTCCTTTTCAAGGCGCCGTCTCCCAGCCCCTGGAGGTTCCCTGCTGGAGCTGGGAACATCACTCACTGGAGGCAGCTCCATCACTCACTGGAGGTGCAGTCCCAGGGGCTGCAGAGCTCTGGTTTTGAGTGGGAAGAGTGGGAGCACCTCCAGAACATCACAAAGGGCACGAGAACCCAAATCCAGATTTCACAACCACAGCAAAGAAACCTCCAGTAGTGGCCTGGAATATTCAGTGATGGAAAATCCAAGGGTGGAGGGAACAGAGCTCCGTGTTTTCCTCTCCCACCTCCGGCTCCAGCGTGCTCGCAACGACCCCAACCCTCAGGGCTGCCATTAACACCTCAATTCCCAAGCTTTTTTCCCCTCTCCCAGTTATCTTAACCCCAGCTTGGTCGCCCTTACCATGCTCTCCCACCAGCTGCTGCAGCTTCCCGTAGGAATCCAGTCCCAAATTCCCGGGGCTGTTCACCAGAGCCACCGGAGAGCTCCCGTTCTTCTTCCCCTTGGGCAGGGCCGCGGTGCCGCCCTTGCCGCCGGGCGAGGGCAGGATGGTGGGGTAGTTCATGCTGCCGCGGCCGCCCAGTTTGCCGCCCGCGGGGACACCGGTGGCCTTGCAGCCCCCGGGGGGCCCCTCCACGTGGCAGTCGGCGTGGTAGATGCTGTGCACGGCCTCGGCGTCGGGACGGGGAGCGGCGGGGCCCTGCGGCCTGGGCGAGGGAGGCGGCGGAAGCATCAGCTGCCGGCCCGGCTTCATCACCTGCAGCTCCAGCTCGCAGATCTCGGGGTTGGCGCGGGGCCCCCGCGGGCTCCCGTTGCTGATGTGGTAGTGGTGGTGGTGGTGGTGGTGGTGGTGGTGGATCAGGTGGTGGATGGAGGTGATCCTCCTCCTGCTCCGCTGGCTCTGCCCGCCGCCGCCGCTGCCGCTGTTGGGGTTGACTTTTTTCCGGCGCTTGCTCTGCCAGTTGTTGTAGAGGCGGAGGGTCCTGCGCTTCACCTTCCTGAGGATGTGGCAGATGTACTTGAGCAGCTCCTCGTAGCAGCTGCCCGGCTCCGAGAAGCTGGCGATGGTGCTGTCGTTGGACAGGTAGCGCGCCCGCTGCTCCTGCATCAGCTGGTTCTCCCGCTGCTTGGTCTCCGAAAACTGGGTCGCGATCACCACCAGGCACAGGTTGATCATGAAGAAGGAGCCAACCTTGGGGGCGAAAAGCAGGGAAAGGGGTCAGCAAAGGGAGCTCCTCGCCGCCGCCGCCGCGCGCGGCTCTCGGCGATCCTGGGATTCCCAAACGTGCCGAATCCCAGGGTCTGCTCGCCAAATGTGCCGTCAAGGTGTGCCTGAGCTGCTGAATCTGCTCTAAACCACGAGTCATTATTTTAGGAACGGACCCCTCCACTCTCCTCCCCTCCAAAAAACGCAACTAACCCAGGTGTAGGAAACACAACCAGTCCCCACCACAACGTTGCTGTGGACATCCACAGAATCCCAGAGTGAGCCAGGCTGGAAAAGACCTTTAAGGTCATCGAGTCCAACCTGTGACCCAACAGCTCCCGATCAACCAAACCGCGGCACCGAGCGCCAGCCGGGTCGTACTTACTATGATAAGCAATATAAAATAGATAAAATTGTAAAAAGAGTGCGCATCCATCACGTAGTACATGATGTCCACCCATCCTTCCAGGGTTATCACCTGCAGGGAGACAGAGAAACGCGGTGTGAGGACGAAAGTTACCCAAAAAGTGATTAAATAGCAGTTTTTCCATAGTGCCAGGTACCCGTCACTCTTGGGATCCATCCAGAACTCCGTTCCTGTTTGGTTTGGGGGAGAAGGAATGGCCAAAGGAAGAGCCTGAGGAATCTGGTACAATTAAAACCATCAAACATTCAGATAAACCACCTGGAACACTGGCAAAGAAATTCCAAGGAGGGATTACAACCCCCCCCCCCCCAAAAAAAATCCCATTTCCCTGCAGAGATCTGGAGTTTTACCTAAAGCTGCAGGTTTTGTAACGTAACCCAGAAAATCCCCACATTTTGAGCTTCATTTTGTTCCTGCAAACCCAATTTCCTCGTGATTCCTCCTGGCTCAGCATTCCGACTGCAGCACCGCTATCGTAGTGGGAGAGCATCTGAATGGAAGAGAGGCTTTAATTAAATGTAGACTTGATTTAAGGCTCGTTTTCTCAGCCTTGCTTCCACTAAAAAAAGCAGCTGAGGGTTTAATTAACACCACCCAGGCTGCGTGCAGAGCAAAGCGAGCTCTGCCGCGCAATTTACACTTTTTATTTAGATAAAACACCCCAAACTTCCAGCGCTGCCTCGCTGCTAGAGCTGAAAATTCCACCCTGGAATTCCAATTTCCGCCAGAATCCGAGCTCCTGTCTGAACTCACTCCCGGTGACTTCCCCTACTCACACGAGCCTGGGAGGTCTTGGCAAAGCCCAGAACTGCTCCTGCCCCCAATTTTGGTAGCATCGCTCCTGATTTAAACCATGTCTGCGGGGAAGGAGTTGCTGTGGGAAGAGAAGGCTCCATCCTCGTGGGTGTAGGGGATTTTCTGCCTGGCGTGTCCCCAAAAGCTGACCCACAAACCCCTCGCTCCTGAACAAAACCTTGCAGTGAAGCCAGGCCACGAATCCATGAATTTTTTTTCCTCAAGGAGCAGTAGGAAACTCCTGGATTTTCAGGACACGACCACACGTTCACACAACCAGCAGAACCCCCAGGGCTGCTGGAAGGGAAACGCCGCCTCTTTGGGATTTCTCACCCTAAATTCAACCCGCTGATGTTTTCCCAGCGAGTTTTCCAAGCTTGGGAAAGGTTCATCCCCACCAAGAAGCAGCACGGCAGAAACCAGCCGGGCTGATGAGCCAGGGAACAGATCGTTTGTGAAATCGCTCTCTGCAGCTGTTTCCCCGTGTCAGGGCTGTTGGAGGCTCGCAGGAATCGGGTCTGACGCGTCGGCTGCTGCTACAAACTGCTCCCACCTCTCCCGTTCCTGCTCACATCCATCAGCTGCTCTTCCACATCCCGCCCTCGCTGGTCAGGTCCCACAGCAAAGCTTTGAATTCCAGAATTCCACAGGGGTTTGGGTTGGAGAGGACTTTAAAGCTCATCCATTCCCGCTCACGACACCTTCCACTGTCCTGGGTTGCTCCAAGCCCCGTCCAGCCTGGCCTTGGGCACTTCTAGGGGTGGAGCAGCCACAGCTTCTCTGGGAATTTCATCCCAGTCTCTCCCCACCCTCACAGGGAAAAATTTCTCCCCACAATCCCATCTAACCCTGCCCTTGGACACTTCCAGGGATGGAGCAGCCACACTTTCTCTGGGAATTTCATCCCAGTCTCTCCCCACCCTCACAGGGAAAAATTTCTCCCCAAAATCCCCTCTAACCCTGCCCTTGGACACTTCCAGGGATGGAGCAGCTGCAGCTTCTCTGGGAATTTCATCCCAGTTTCTCCCCACCCTCACAGGGAAGAATTTCTCCCCAAAATCCCCTCTAACCCTGCCCTCTGCCAGCTGAAAACCTCTGCCCCTCGTCCTGCCCCAAACAGATTTAACAAAACCCCAGAGAATTCTTTATCCATCATTAACCCCGGGGATCAATCCATGAGGGTTTTTATCCCCATTTTTCCCTGTGGTGCCATCATTCCCACGGAGCTGGGAAGGGGTTAAGGTGCCTGGGTGCTCATCCGTGAGGAACAGCCAAGCAATCAAACCCTTCCTGCCCCTTCCTGCCTCTCCCTGAGCACATTTATAGGGAGCAAAGTCCTTTTGGGGCAGGTCCCTGCTCTGGGAGGGCTCTGTCCACAGCTGAGCCTCCCACAGCTGCTGTGGGGTCACGGAGAGCAGAGGGATCACGTCAGGAGGTGACACAAGGTGACACCAAAACTCTGCCTCTTAACCGGGAATGATTTCCTTTGTGCTGTCCAGGTTCCTTCCCTCTTTTCCTTTCCTTCCCTCTGGATGCACAGCAGGTTCTCCATCCATTCCCTCTGAGGGATGAAAATCCATCCCAGGGACCCCAGGAATATGGGATTCACCCCTTCACTGGACCTGGATTTGGCTGGAAATCCCCAAATCTAACAAAATAAACCCATTAAACACAGAACACACACAAAAAAAGGAACTCCTGAGGGTTTCTGAGGCAGCACCGAGGGCCAACCAACCCTTGGAGGGATATTTTTGTTGCGTGAGAGGCTGCATTTCCCACCAGCATCAATCAACACCCCCCACTCCTCCTCTGGAGGGTGAAAATGCTCATCCAGCTCCAAAATATTCCAGGTGTAATTGGAGTTTGCGTCGTTTCCTGCTGGCTTGTAAAGCAGAGGGACAAAGAGACCTCTGGGGTTTGTCCTTGTGCTCGACACGTTTTGGGATTCATCCCTGGCTTCCCAAGGGAGGATTCCTGGGCTGCCAGGAGCCGGGAGCAGCAGCTCTCCTGGAAAAGAGGCGGCTCCCAGACATCCGGCGGCGTTTTTAATCCCAGAGCTCTGGGGAAACGCAGGACAGCACATGCAGAGCCACCTGCAGGGGCTGGGCTTCCTCCAGCCTCGCTCCTGCTGGATTCCAAGCGCTCCCAAGGACTTTCCGAGGTCGTTTTGCCCTGATCCAAGAGCTCCCTGCACATGGAAATGGGAACCAGACTTGCCAAGAGCTGCTTTCTAAGCCACCAGCCAAACCCTGAAACTGTTTTTGGAGCCCAAACAAAGGCACCTGCACAGGGTTTGCTGCAGCTCTGCTCACTCTGATCCCACACATTTCTCCTCAGAGCGGCTGAACTCGTGGCTGCTCCATCCCTGGAAGTGTTCCAGGCCAGGTTGGATGGGCTTGGAGCAGCCTGGGAAGAGTGGAAGGTGTCCCTTTCCAGACTGGATGCGTTTAAGGTCCTCTCCAGCCCAAACCCCTGTGGGATTCCATGGAGGGAATGCCAGCAGCTCTCCCCGATCCCCCTAAAAACACAGGGATGTTTTTCCAGCCTGTCCCACTGAGGACAAATGACTTCCTCCCCTCTTCACTCCCACTCTGATGAATCCACTGAACTGCCCCTCCAAGCCCTCCAGCCACGTCTCCCAGAGCCCTGGAGCGCCTTCCTGGTGCTTCCCAACCTCAGCAATCCCTTCCCAGTAATTAAACCCAGCTCAAGCCCTGGCTGCTCGCACCGAGCCCCCTCAAAGAGCCTCTCCAAAGGCTCCAGTTCAGAGCCTCCCAAAACGCAACCCGCAATTATTTATCAGCGAGATAAGAGGGTGAGGACTCGCTCCTCATTTCTGCTGCCACGGGAGAGATGTGCAAGGCACAGGAAAATCAGCAGCTGCAGGGCCAGGGCTGGGAGATTCAATTAAGATGATTGGCAGGGTGGTGCTGGAGGTGCTGCTCGAGCTCCACACCCCGGGCTCAGGAGGTGCCTGGGGGGAAAAAGATTTCTGCCTCGCTGAGGTCGGAGATGTCCTCAGTGCCCTCTCACCCCTCTCAGCTCCTGGGTGATGCTCAGGTCCTCCCCTGCTGCTCCAATTCTTCACCCCTTCCCCCAGGGTTGGGATAAATCAATTCTCTCCCATCAATACCAGCAAATCTCTCGGTTTTGTGTCTAAAAAAAAAAAAACCCAGGAATTTAGCAGAAAATTCCCCCAGGTGAACACACAGACAGGGTTTGATTTCACTGGTCCTTGGCTTGAACACTCCCCGAGCACCTCCCAGACGGGAGCGGGATGAGAGTGGACAAAACCCAATCAGATTTAATTCCTTTAGGTCTTCACTGATTCTGATGGCCCTGCTCTGCTCCTGCCACAGTAATTTCATCAGCCGTAATAAAGATGCTCGTCTGATTTATAGGAGAGTAATTGGGGACAGAATCAGATCTTCTAGGCAAGCTAATCAGAGTCAATCTAAAACTCCAGAGTGAAAACCACGAGGGAGATGGAGATTAAAGATGCTGGCAATTAACTCCGACCTCCTCGGTGCTCCCAGGGAGGCAGCAGGTTTACGCTGCTTTTCCTGGGGTCACTTCAGAGGTCGCGCTGAATGATTTCTTTTATTATGCTGAGAAGTTTTCATCATTTTCTCTGAGCTCTGCCAAAATTTTTGCAAGCTCTTGGCTGCGGCCGACCCGAGAGCAGGGATTTTTTTTTTTTTTTGCTTCGGCGTCAGATAACAAAGAGCAAAAAGGGGGGAAAAAAATGAAAACCTCGTTCAAACTCCAACTTCAATTAGCCAAGGGTGAATTCCTGGCTGCTAAAATGCACCGAGGGCTGGTGCCAGAGCTGCAGCTCCAAGGCCACCTCGAGGTGCCACCCATCAAGGGAGGGAAGGTTGGAAAAATCTCGGCCGGGAGGATCAGAGCCCAGCGCAGAGCACACAAAACCCCAGCCCGGAGCTGTCTCATGGCAAAGATTTCCCTGCTCTGATTCCTTGAACAAACTTCATTTGGAGTGACAGCCTCCCCTGAGCACGGCCCCCAAATCAGCATCTCTCCCTTATTAAAATCCTGATAAAACACAGCTCAGGCAACCGGAAATTCCTTCTGATTCCAGGGCTGCAGCTGCTGGCTGAGGCAGGAGATGCTCTGGAAACCCCGAGAAAGCCACATTTGAAGTCTTCATCTTGACTGACATCTCTAATTTGCACTCAGCCACTTTTTCTTCCTCTAAATTGAGTCCTTTGGGGGGGAAAAAAAACCAGGGAATTATCTGCATCCAAATCAATTATCCCGAACCCAACAGCAACTCCGGGGACGGCCGCGAGCATTCGGGGTCATTTCCTTTTTATCCCCTCATTCCCCTGGCCCTGCTGCCAGGCTTGCTGATATTTTATTTCTCATCAGACCTTATCAAGATGGGATCCAGTGCTGTAAATTGGGAGGGCTATTAATTACCCTGATGGGCTCTGGAAGTTTTAAAAGGCCTTTAGCCTCCGTTTGTGAAAGCTTCTTATCTCTGAATTTCACCCTCTCGGGCAAACTGGATTTGGCTCCCAGGCGCTGCCCGGTGAAAATTCCAGGGAATATTCCACAGGCAGAGCGGGCTTGGCAGAGCATCAAATCCCCATTTTTGAAGCCGACGTCACGATTTTAATGATTTCCTCCCGAAACATCTCGTTAAGGAGCCCCAGTGGCCAGAAAAACAGGTTTATTCCATTGAGTAACATCCTTGGAGCAGATGCTTTCCCTTTCGCATCGAGGCCTTGCCGGGTTTGGCGTTTCTTTGTAAATTACGATTTGCAAAGCAGGAATCTGCTCGGAAAAGTGGCCCTAAATGGTGAAAAAATAGGAGATTTGGCTTCTTTCCGTGTTTTGGGCTCCTGGCCTGTCAGATTTGTCGCCGTGAATGCCATCCCCGGGCAGTGCTGGTGGTTTTTGGTGGATTCTGGGAAGCAAAGTGGGAGATGAGGTGTGGGGTGAAGTCAGACGTGTTACTGGTTGTTGGGGAAGATGGAATAGGAAAGCCTTATCAATATGATAACCTGGCAAAAGATGATGGGAATGCAGAAACTCTGAGCGAGATTGAAATGAAGCCAAGCTTTGAGATCCCAAAGCCCAGCTCCTGAACAACTGGAAAACAATGGCATGGCCACTGCAGGTGATCCCCCTTGGATTCAACAATCCCCTCTGCTTGCAGACAGGCCCAAGGCTCAGAGCAGACCCCACCAAGCTGGCAGAGGCTCCCAAAAGCAGCTTTTAGGGTTTCAAATAGAACACTGGATGGGGATGCAATAGTTCTCATGGGCTGGATGCAAATGTTCTAAGATTTGTAGCTGGTTCTGGATTGGTGAATGAGAATGAGAATATTCAGCCCAGAAGATGATTGATGGGATTGGAAAGGCCAAGCTCGCTCTCTCCTCTCTCCTCTCCTCTCTTGCTCTCTCCCTTCTCTCCCTGCTCCAGGCTGTGTCTGGCAGCCCCCAGCAGCTCTCCTACACCCACGCCCTTTCACAATGAACCTCACGCTCTCAGAGCCGGCTGCAGAGATCTCTCGTCTGTCCCCACCCTCCCAATCCCACCCACAAACTCTCCAACTGGGGCTGCTGTTTGTCACCCAAAACCTCGTGGAATTGGTCAAACCCAGCCCAAATCCTGATTTTGCTCCCAAAGGAAGGTGAGCTGTTGTTGTTTCACACTAAACAAAGCAAGGCCCTCACCCCACAGCAAAACCCTCCCGGACTTCGCTCAACTGCTGCTCCAACAAATCCCATCCCAGCCCGTATTCCCAAAGTTTGGTTTGCTGGGATAATGATCCTGTGATTCCATGGTTTGTGTGAAGGATTCCTTGGCACAGGGAAGGGGTTGAGTTGTTTAACGGCAGCGCTAAGGAGGCCATCAGCACCGAGAGCCCCTGAAATTCCAGAGCCCCACAAATCCCAGAGCCCCACAAATCCCAGAGCCCCCACAAATCCCAGAACCCCATGAATCCCTGGAGCTCAAAAAATCCCAAAGCCCCCAAAATCCTGGAGCCCCACAAATCCCAGAACCCCACAAATCAAATCCTGGAGCCTCACAAATCCCAGAGCTCCCAAAATCCCGGATTTCTGGCAGAGCCACACTGGGACACAAAGTGTTTGCCATGAGGGAAGGGAAGCAAAGCCAGGCTGAGATCTTTGCTTCCAGCTGAGGGGATTTTACAGCTGATCCCAAATAATTTCGGGGATGTTCGGGGTGCACAGGTTGGGAGATTGGGATGGAGGAGCTGCACCTTTGGCTCGGGGGAAAGGTCACAGAGGAGACTCGGGGTGATCAAAGCAAAGTGAGATTTCCCTGTAGGAATTATGGGCTTTTGGGATATCCTGAGCTGGGAGGATCAGAGTTCAACCCTGACACCCCAACAATCCCAGCCTGGGAGCGTTGTCCAAACCCTCCTGGAGCTCTGGCAGCCTCGGGGCCATTCCCATTCCCTGGGGTGTTTTTCCACTGCTCCACCACCCTCTGGAGGAAGAACCTTTCCCTAAAATCCACTCCAAACCTCCCTGGCACAGCTCCAGCGTTCCCTTGGATCAGTTGCTGATGTTCCTCAAACCCAGCAGCTTTAGGATCCCCTCCTGGACTCCAATTTAGGCCAGGCCCTGCTGCAGGGCCCTGCTTCCCACTCCAAACACACCAATCCATGATTGAGGTCAGATGAAACTCTCCCAAAACTCCAGAGCTTTAAAAGCCCAAACTTCACCTTCCAGGAGTTTTTAATTCCACCCAACACCTCCCACAGGTTATGGGACCACTCCTGGCACCTCTCTGCCCTCTCAATTCCTCCCAACCTTCAAAAAACAAAGATTTTTTTTTCCAAAATCATCCCTCCTGGAAGCACGCTCGGAGCTGCTTGAAAGGGCTGGGTATTTTTAGCTGGGGTATTCATCCTGAGAGCTCTTCAAATGCAGCAAGAGCTGTTTGTTTGGCCGAGCAAATTAAAAAAAGCAACACCAACAGAGCTCAAACCCCGTCATTTCCAGGGAAATATTTTCGGTGATCCAAAACAGACTCGAGTTGAGTGACACAGCATCATCTCCAGGCAGTGGGAATGAAAAAGCTCCAAACTCTCCTCGTGCCAAATTCAGCGCAGAGAAGCGTTGTTGACACGGATCTCTGATTTAAAGGCTGAGCCATTGGAGGAAGAAAAATTCCTGTAGGTCCCAAATCCTGAATTTCTCTGCTCAAAAAATTTCCTGTAGGTCCCAAATCCTGAATTTCTCTGCTCAAAAAATTCCTTCAGGTCCCAAATCCTGAATTTCTCTGCTCAAAAAATTTCCTGTAGATCCCAAATCCTGAATTTCTCTGCTCAAAAAATTCCTTCGGGTCCCAAATCCTGAATTTCTCTGCTCAAAAAATTCCTCCACGTCCCAAATCCTGAATTTCTCTGCTCAAAAAATTCCTTCAGGTCCCAAATCCTGAATTTCTCTGGCCACTTAAAACTCGGGTACCCAGCTCCTGAAAACACAGCCCCAAAACGACTTCGAGCACAGATGGAAACCTCAAACTTTTTCCTTCTGTTCCAGCTTTTTTGGCTCTTTCCAAAATCTGCAGGAAGTGGGGAGCAGGGGGTGCAGCAGAAGGCGAAACAGGAGGATCAAGAGCACCTTTGGATGGTGCTGGAGCCAATGGGAAAACAAATCCTTGGGATCTGGGATGGTTTTTTCCTTCACCTTTTCCCAGAAGCATCGCCCTGGAGCAAAGTGCGAGCACAGGCCTCGCTTTCCTACAAATCCTACGTGAAATCATGCACTCCAAGCATCCTGAACATCTCTCCTTCCCAACATTCCACCTTCCCAATCCCTTTTTTTTCCCTCAGCATTCCTGCACTCGGGCCTGGCCACCCCAAGGCTGCTCGGGAGAGGGAGGTGGGAAGGTTTTGGTTGCTGTCAGTTGTTGGGGAAGATGGAATAGGAAAGCCTTATCAATATGATAACCTGGCAAAAGATGCTGGGAATGTGGAAACTCTGAGCGAGATTGAAATGAAGCCAAGCTTTGAGATCCCAAAGCCCAGCTCCTGAACAACTGGAAAACAATGGCATGGCCACTGCAGGTGATCCCCCTTGGATTGAACAATCCCCTCTGCTTGCAGACAGGCCCAAGGCTCAGAGCAGACCCCACCAAGCTGGCAGAGGCTCCCAAAAGCAGCTTTTAGGGTTTCAAATAGAACCCTGGATGGGGATGCAATAGTTCTCATGGGCTGGATGCAAATGTTCTAAGATTTGTAGCTGGTTCTGGATTGGTGAATGAGAATGAGAATATTCAGCACAGAAGATGATTTATGGGATTGGAAAGGCCAAGCTCGCTCTCTCCTCTCTCCTCTCCTCTCTTGCTCTCTCCCTTCTCTCCCTGCTCCAGGCTGTGTCTGGCAGCCCCCAGCAGCTCTCCTACACCCACGCCCTTTCACAATGAACCTCACGCTCTCAGACCCGGCTGCAGAGATCTCTCGTCTGTCCAAGCCATCTGAAACCAACCCGCAAACTCCACAAATTCCAAACCAGGAGCACCCTGGACTTGCTTTTTATAGGACCAGGAACAACCCCTCAAAAATTCTCCTGAAATGGTTTGGGTTGGGAAGGATCTCAAAGCTCATCCAGTTCCAATCCCAACACTTTCCACTGTCTCGGGGTGCTCCAAGCCCCATCCAGCCTGGCCTGGGAATGTTTTCCTGGTTCCTGGGGACACCGCAGGCCCTCAGGTGAGGATCTGGCAGAGCTGCAGGACATTCACCTGCTGCACAGGTAGAGGCAGAGCAGCCTCTCTTCTTTAACATATTCCTCATAAACTCGATTTCTGGGAAGTTTCTGTAGTGTGGGAATGATCCCTCTGGAGAAAGAGAAGGAAAGGGAGGATGTGAGAAACAGGAAAATCAGAATAAATATCATCATGAGAGCTCCCAGGTGCCTGCAAATGAGGGATAAAGGAATTACCCTGGAGTTCAGGAGGAATTCCGCTTTACATCTTTGGGATACTTTACAAATCCCAGTTCATTCCAATCCAAGCACCCCTGGAAGGAACAAACCCAGGTTTTAGGTGGGACAAGTTATGAAGCAGGAGAAGAAACTTGAGAGGTGTGGGAGCAGATTCCTTTCTTTCCTTTCCTTTTTCCTTTCCCTTCTCCTTTCCCCTTTCCTTTCCCCTTTCCATGTTCCTTTTCCCTTCCTTTCCCCTTCTCCTTTCCCTTTTCCATTTTCCTTTCCTTTCCTTTCCTTTCCTTTCCTTTCCTTTCCTTTCCTTTCCTTTCCTTTCCTTTCCTTTCCTTTCCTTTCCTTTCCTTTCCTTTCCATCCCTCTCCCACGAGGATAAATCCATGAGGATTAAACCCTGATAACAAAACTGAGATCAACTCCGGGATTTTCTCCTCCAGCTCCTTTCCCTCTCAGCTCCCCTGGATCAGAGCAGCCACGAGGTGCCCTCCATGCCCAGGTGGGATTTCTCTGTTCTCCCCTCATCCCACGGAGTAATTAATTTTGACTTACAGAAGCTGGATTAAATTGGATCAAAACGGGTGAAAATAGGATTAGGAATGGAGTTTAGCCAAGAGCAAACAGAATTAAAACTCTGGGAGAGCAGCTCAGCCCAGCTGAGCAGTGCTGGGATGAGGGGAGACAGCCTGGCACATTTCGGAGGGGTCACGGCAGAGATTGGAACCGGATGGGGGAGAATCCAAAATTAAAATCTTTTTTTTTTTTTAATTGTTCTCGTTGGATTCCTTGGCGCTTCCAAGGATTAAATTCGAAAACAATTGTGCGGAACAAGCAGGAGCCTCCCGAAAACCCCGGCCCACGTGAAAGTGTGCAGGGCTTTCAACACATGCCCCCAAATCTAATTAGTCTGGGATTATGCCTGTCACAAACCATCAGAGCTGGAAGGATCCTCAGCAGGAAAACCAACTCCTCCGCCTGGAATCCTCCCGGCACAGCCTGGACACAAACCGGGCTCGGAATTTCCGCTCCCGCGTCTTCCGTGGTGGGAATTCCCAGGGCTCCACGGAGTCCCCGTCCGCTGGCAGGGCTTGGAAGTCCTTGGAGTTGGGCCTGGCTTAGCCCAGGGTTGCTGCAGGGAATAAAGAGCCACAGCTTGGGCTCAGCCTGGGATGGGTTTGGGGTCCCCGAGAGCTGCTGCACATCCTGAATTCCCTCCCCATCCCTCCTCTGATTCCAGTGGGAATCCTGAGGACTCAACTGGAGCAGCTCCCGCTCTTCCCTTGCCACTGAGTTAGTCCTGGTCTAACCCAAAGCTGCCCAAACCAGGATTTGCTGTGGAATATCCCTAAACCAGGAATGTCCAACCTTTGTGTGGGGTTTTTCAGCTTCTCCTGCCAACTGCTGAGCTCAGAGCTTCACATCCCTCTCTCCTTGCTCTTAGATCCCTGTCTCCCTGCATTTACATCCCTCCTCTCCCTGGATATTTGTCCCTCCTCTCCCTGGATTTTCATCCCTCTCTCCCTGGATTTTTATCTCTCTCTCTCTGGATTTTTGTCCCTCTCTCTCCCTGGATTTTCGTCCCACTCTCCCTGGATTTTTGTCCCACTGTCCCTGGACTTTTATCCTTCTCTCCCTGGATTCTTATCCCTCTCTCCCCACCTTCATATCCCACTCTCTCCCTTGATTTTCATCCCTCTCTCCCTTCCTTAATATCCCCTCTCTCCCTTGATTTTTATCTCTCTCTCCCTAGATTTCTGTCCTTCTCTCCTTGCCTTCATATCCCCTTCCTTCCAGGATTTTTATCCCTCTCTCCTTGCTCTTATATCCCTCTCTCCCTGGATTTTTATCCCTCTCTCTCCCTGGATTTTTATCCCGCTTTCTCCCTGGATTTTTATCCCTCTCTCTCCCTGGATTTTTATCCCTCTCTCTCCCTGGATTTTCATCCCACTCTCCCTAGATTTTTGTTCCCCTCTCCCTGGACTTTTATCCCTCTCTCCCTGCCTTCACGTCCTTCTCTCCCTGGATTTATATCCTCCTCTCTCCCTGCCTTTATTCCCACCACATCCACAGAAGGTCACAGCCTGAGGGCTCTCAACGTGCCCAGTGGGCACCGAATTCCCTTTCCACGTGGGAATCCCACTCCTGCAGCTCCCAGGAGCTGCACAAACACGGATTTCAGCTGCTTTCCTTGGGATTTCCCTGGCTGCTGGCACCGGTTCGTGCCCTTGTTCTGAAGGATGCGTTTTCCTTGCTCTGAGGTGGCACAGAACATTCCCAGGAAAGCTCAGAGCTCCCAGGAGGAGCAGGACGATGTCCCAGGTCATTCCCAGGAATCCCAGAGCTCCCAGGAGGAGCAGGACGATGTTCCAGGTCATTCCCAGGAAAGCTCAGAGCTCCCAGGAGGAGCAGGACGATGTCCCAGGTCATTCCCAGGAAAGCTCAGAGCTCCCAGGAGGAGCAGGACGATGTCCCAGGTCATTCCCAGGAATCCTCAGGGCTCCCTGGAGGAGCAGGACGATGTCCCAGGTCATTCCCAGGAAATCCCAGAGCTTCCAGGAGGAGCAGGACGAAGTCCCAAGGCAGTTCATATCCCACCAAGCAAGGAGAGTTGTGTTAATTTGACTTTTTTCTCTCACTTTTTAATTTTTTATAAATATATTTTTAAAAATATATTTTTTAAATATTTTAAAAATATTTTTAAAATATATTTTTTTAAGATAATTTTTTAAAATATATTCTTTTAAATACATTTTTTTCCTCTGGTGGCTCCAAGACAGTTGAGATCCCACCAGGCAAGGAGAGTTGCGTTAATTTGGTTTTTTCTCTCAGTTTTATATTTTTTATAAAAATATTTTTAAAATGTATTTTCTTAATATATATTAAATACATTTTTAATATTAAAAATATTTTAAAAGTATTTTTTTAAAATATATATTTTTAAATGATATATATTTTTAAATAAATTTTTTTTGTCTGGTGGCTCAACGACAGTTCAGCCCAACACACAAGGACACTAAAATTGAATCTGATTTTTTTCTCCTGATTTTATAATTTTTTTAAAATTTATTCTTTTTCTTCTGGTTTTCTTCTCCAAGGCAATTCAGATCCCAGGCGAGGGGGTTGTGTTAATGTTTTTTTTCTCTCCATTTTATTTTTTTATTTAATTTTTTTAATTTATTTTGTTTTCTCTTGGTGGCTCCCAAGACAGTTCAGATCCCACCAGGCGAGGAGAGTTGTGTTAATTTGGTTTTTTTTTCTCTCACTTTTATATTTTTAAATATTTTTTATAAAAATAAAAATCTATATTAAAATATATTTTTTAGAATATATTTTTATATTTTTTATATTTTTTTTTGTCTGGTGGCTCTAAGAGAGTTCAAACCCCACCACACAAGGACACTAAATTAATCTGATTTTTTCTCCTGATTTTATCTATTTTTTTAAATTTATTTTTTTCCTCTGGTCTCTCCAAGGCAGTTCAGCTCCCACCAGGCAAGGAGAGTTGTGTTAATTTGATTTTTTTCTCTCATTTTTTTATTTTTTTATAATTTTTTTTTTAATTTATTTTTTTTTGTCTGGTGGCTCCAAGAGAGTTCAGACCCCACCACGCAAGGACAGTAAATTAATGTCAGTTTTTCTCTCAACTTTATATTTTTTTTTAATTTATTTTTTTCTTTTTATGGTCTCCCAGACAGTTTCAGACCCCACCGCAAGGCACTAATTAATGTGATTTATAGTTATTATTTGAATATAAAATATGAAATATTTATATTTTATTTTATATTTATATATTTTATATATTTGTATTTATATATATTTTATATATATATATTTTTATTATTATATTTTTATATTTATATATTTTTATATAAATATTAAAATATATGAATTTTTTATTTTTATATATTTTTTCATTTATTGTTTTTCCTCAGTTTATATTTATATATTTTTCCTTTATTGTTTTTCCTCACTTTTATATTTATATATTTTTCATTTATTGTTTTTCCTCACTTTTATATTTATATATTTTTCATTTATTGTTTTTCCTCACTTTTATATTTATATATTTTTCATTTATTGTTTTTCCTCACTTTTATATTTCTATATTTTTCATTTATTGTTTTTCCT